>JARSSU010049048.1:0-37904 GCA_029619165.1 Eurosta solidaginis | reverse complement strand
TCGCTTTTTACGACAGGCGTACCTATCGCGGGTATTTTCCAATCCCCCTAACTCGTTGGGGTTATCAGCCGTTTGTTATCTATAACATCATATAAAGCTTAATATTTCCTTGATCCAGGTTATTGCAGCCTGTTTTTCGAGTGTACTTGAACCTGTTTATGTTTAATATAGTTCATAAAGAGGAGAACAAAATGTGTCTGGCTTTGAGCGGGGACAAGAGGAAATACTTTCCATTATGTTTTTGAACATCAGCACACTTTTGAACTGGAGGCTATATTATGCTTTGACGTGTAAGATTATAAAACTGCAGAGAATTTTGTCCTGTCACGATTCGGCTTACATATACTTCAAAACAAAATTCAGCCTGAAAACTCAATAGGATTTTAAGTAAGCAATTTGAAAGTAATATTGGATCAACAGAAAATCTTTGATCTATTCAAAGCAAAGAAAGCGCCATGGTGCTTCATTGTCAAGGCATCAACCAAAGGGTTTATAAAGATCCCATGTCAAGCCTATTCTCGAAGGAACATAATGCGGTCTTTAGGTTTTCATGGTGAAAAGGGTATTCAAGTGAAAAACTTTTCTAAAGATCGCCGTTCTGCAAAAAAAATATATCCGTTGCCTCACACTCATAGCATCTAGCTCTTCTTCAACCATCCTTCTCCGTAATCATTCACAAACAGTTTGTTATATCCCAGGGAAACTCACGGAATATTTAAATTAAACTTTCTTGTAAGCTTTCTACATCAATTACGCCGGTAATTGGTGAATTGCAAATGCGAGTGCGATACATAGGCTTGTTTTTACGTAATGATAACACAGAAAAGTGGTATGTTAAACGGATTAAAAGATCAATTTTTAGGGATATTGAGTCGCTGAATAGGCATCTGTGGTCGGAGTTCAAAGGTTAGCTCTTGCTTTAATCCTAACCTCAAAAAATCACGTTTTTAAACGGTTTTATTTAGCTTGACGGCTGGCTGGACGACACGATTTTCGTAATTGAAATGTAAGTAACTTCCCGATAAGCTAGCTCAGAACCCAATGACAATGCAATAATAAGAAAAAACTCCGATAGGTTGCGCATTGATCGAAATATTTCAAAAAATCCTATTTGTGATCCGACTGGTTCATATTTGGAACACATAATACATACATGAATAGAAAGCGGCCTGTGATAAAATCGCCGCTAGGTGGCGCAAGGATCGAGATATTAAAAAAAATCGCATTTGTGGTCCGATTTGTCTCATATTTGGAACAAATATTACATACAGTCCGGTAGAATTGACATCAAAACAAGCATACGTGGCGCAGAGTCGAGTAAAATCTTTGGAAGGATTATGATTTGAGGACTAACTAAGTCACTAAATGAACTAAATATGAATGAGAAATAATAGGCAATTGGGGCGTTGATCAGACCATTAAATAAACGCGTTGGACGCGTCAAATGTCTATTGATAGACTTATATAAGACCAACTGAACCTTAATAAGGTTATGCTCACATTTTTAGAAATTTCATGCGCCAAGCGCTTTTATTTAATCGTATGATCAACGCCGTAGATTGGTGAGGAGTGTGATGGCTAGTATCTAGGACCTACCTAATCTAATTATTTTCTACCTTTTAGAATTGTTGTTACTTCATGTAAGTATTGTTTTCAATAAAACCGTTTAACTTAAACTTTTTATTTTTCCAAAATTTTCTAAAATTTGTTGTTATTTTTAAATCTACACTATATAACTACTCAGGTGGAATATCTGTACAATTAAGTTGCATACTGCAGGCGTGCTAAATTTTTTTTACGATTCGAGTCTGAAAACATTTTTTTTATAATGGGCATGGTCACAAATCGATTTTGTTAATTAAGCAAGGTTTATATACAATAGCTAGGTAAACCTCCGTGACAAATCCTCAATGACTTTTGATTTTCGGTTGACAAAATTTTTTAATTATCTTCCTCTAATTATGGGCGGTGCTACGCCGATTTTTCAAAATTGTTCCAAGTTTATATTCAATGCATTATTCAACCCGAGTGTCAAGTTCCATCTATTTATCAGCCTTTGGTAGTAAGTTATTGCATTTTTTCGAAGTTTTCGATATCAAAAAGTACGCGCGGTCAACGTGCGATTTCGCTCATTATCCATACTCTTGTGAACAACTCGTGTTGGGTATAAAAATGTAGATTATATTTTTTTAAGTCAACACAATACCGGAAGAATATTGATAGTCATTCCGATCAAAGACATGTATACCAATGAATCGAAGATGAGCCTACACTCCACGTCTGACCAAACTTTTTCTGCATTGGTATATATATACACGCTAATATATGCTGTGTTAGAATAAAAGCATACACTGAGAGAAATTTGTTGGGATATTAATTTTAGCATAACGTTATATCCATAGCTGTGTATGATCTAGCCAACGATTTTTTCCGTGTACAACCAAGTACATACATTCACATATATGTAAAACCGCCTACTTAACTTTAGCCATTAGCTGTCAGATTGACATGCATGCAAGCAAACCAACAACTTCTCATCTTCTAAAAAATGCACATATCCACGGCCATAAAAAAATTTCGCATGGTTTTAGATTTGTGTGTGTGTGTGTTGCTAATTAACTTTTCATTGCTATAATAAACTAACAACTCCAATGTATCGTTGCCCTAAGAAATAATTCAAAGCACCCAGTCAGATAAACATTTGCACATTCATAAATGTAGTAGCTTTTCGCATAAAGGGAAACAAAACAAAACGTTTATAACGATAACCAACAAAAGAATGTAAATGAGGATTTGTTGAAATGATGTCGGTGCTCTTTGAAGACACTCATATAGAACAAGGAGATATTTTTGGAAATTTAAATTCTACCTAAGGCTTTTTGTTCGCCATTCCTTTAGAATTTCTCTTCGTAACACTTAATAACAACAATTATGGCTAATTGGTAGAGGAAATTTTAACAATTCTTAAATTATATCTACGTGTATAATAGAACGCTTTGTGTCCACAAAAAATTTGTAATTTTTTTCTATTGGAATTATAAAGCATTTTATATTCTAAAACCATTAGCAAAATATACAAAATACTAGCAGACCCGGAAGACGTTTCTCTGCCCTAAATTTGGCCCATTTGCATACATTTTACAAAGCTTCTTCCGTCTAGCTCTGCCCTCGCCCTCTTCACTTTTTTCTAATCCTTTTATTCACTCCTCCCTCCGTCTTTTTCGCCTCAACTATCCCCATCTTCGTCTCATTCTATCTATCTCTAAGTCTAACTCTTTTGTTCCAGTCTCAGTCCCAGTCCCACTCCGAGTCTCAGTTCCAGTCCCACTCCGAGTCGCAGCCCCAGTCCTAGTCCTAATCCCAATCCCAGTCCGTCTCTGCTATACTTCTCGGCAAAAATGATCGTAAATACTAATATAGGCAAATTTATATACCAAATTTCAGGCAAAACGAATAGGACATATGTAAATAGGTATGTGGTTATTATTAGTTCTTGTCTCTATTTCGGCTTCTCAGTTTTGCCAGGCTGATTCGACTAAATCAAATATCACAATGAAAATTACTTTAGAGATCTCGGCAACAGCTTTATTTGATATTCATATTACCCACATATTCTAGGGGTACCCGGGTCCACGTTTGAATAAAATCGACCGAAGCATCTTTTCAAATACCGGCGACCAACTAACACACATTTTAGCCTTTCCTTTTATATATATAGATTTTTATTTTTCACACTGCACTATAATATTAAAACGAAATGCAGATATTCGTTGCTTTTGAAATTCGGCTTAAAACTGCACATGGAAAAACTAAAGACTCTCCTGAATTAAAAAAAAATGTCTTAGTACTTCTAAATCGCGGCCCCCTCAGAAACCCGGGGCACGGGGATAATCCCCCCCCCCTCTCGCCGGGCCTGGTGATGTGCTATACTTGATATCATTCGCTATAATATTTTTTATTGATAGACACGTTGTTTAATTAAACACCAACCAATTACACGGAAGTATATCCGCACCACCTGAAAATGTGAGTGCCGGTGCGAATACGTAATATTTTATTATTACGTATAAACATATAAAAAAATTGCAATAAAATAATATTTGGACAATATACTGAGATATAATCTACCCTATGTTTCAGGTTAAATCAAACTACACACGGGGCGCAAAACAAATTCAAAATCGGTTCAGTAGTTTAGGAGTCCATCGCGGACAAGCAATGTGACACGTGATTTTTATAAAGATTAAGATTTTAATATTTGGCTATAATTGGGACGTTTGTAAAAACTCCAAAAACTTAACCAAACTTGACCAACCAAGACATTTAAGTAGATTTAGGAAGTGCGAGCTGCAGGAAAAAACCACTGTGAGCTATATGAATTTAAATTACTTAAAATTAATTACTCAAAGGCAGAAATAATTTCCAAACCACCTACAGCTTAACCAGTGATGAACACGTTCAAAACGTCTGGAAAAAGGGGCAATTGAGATTTCGTAGGCTTTTAGGGCGTCAGTTGAAAGCACTGAGAGGGGAAGTCATTAGAACTGGTACCGTCTACCAATGCAATAGTTTAACGACAGCTCAGAACTAGAGCTATTTCCTACAGGGTCTTTGCTTGAACACACCTGAAAGAAATTTTATCAACATTTTTCGCATGTGATATGGCAATTTTCATAAGAGCACGCGTTTGCGATGTCGCTCAGCTTAAACGAAATTAAGTCAGGCAGTGTAAAAAAATGGATGCAAAACACGATATTCATCTGCAAACAGTAAACGAAATGATCTTCATTAAGAAAAATGTTGTTGCTCATCGGACGAAAACAATTAATGCGACGTTGTAGGAAGTAGACCAGGGAATAAATTTCCGGCCTGAACTTATGTTCAATGAGAGCACATGGCGAAGTCGGTTTCTACCTGGCTCAATTTTTAATCGGACACAATTACTTCCACTGAACTCGAAGGGCACACTTGGCTCATCAGGGAGGGTGTTCAGAAAAGCCGCTTGATTTCTTATTCTGGCCAGTGCTGTCAATAACGTTATCTGCGAAAACGACAAACTGTATATGGTCAATACACATACGTGGAGGATATAGTACTGGAATATGGATGCTTAGCCCATAATAGTGAGCTAAATGCGATGCCAAGGACAGATTTTTTGCCAAAAATTTATCAATTCACTATAAAAAAATTATCGATTATTTATATTAATGGTATCAAAACGTTATCGAAGGTTATCAACTTTTATCGGAGCGAGGTCAATTTTCAAGCGGTGTTTTATTGATGTTTTATCAAGAAGTTATGGGAAATTTATCGATATTTGGGGTGTTAACAATTTGTTATCGGCATGTTAATGATTTGTTAACGGCGACTCATCGGTTTATTATGAAGCAGATACCGAAAAAACTTCAATATCTAATTTATCAAACATCAGGAACGATAAAAAACCGATAGAAAAATAACTTTTCGGAAACGATTGTAAGCCATAAAAAGCCGGCGAGCTCATGTCAAAAATACTGAAATTATTTGTTTCTGGTAAAGTTACCTCAGTTGCGCCTTATCTTTAAACTCTCCCAGCGGTTAATTTGAAAGCAATAGTTTTTTAAAAGCCTGTTCTTTCACATATATCTCGAGTGCTTGGTACTCACAACAACGAAGGCCTGGGTTTAAGTACCTGGCAAAGCAACCTCAAACATTTAGAAACAAGTTTTTTCAATTATATAAAAGTTTGTCTCAGCTGGGGTCGCCCCTCGCCAATGGTTTGGCGAGCACTCAGAGTGTATTTCTGCATAAAACAAGCAGGTCCAGCCAATTTGTAGGGAACATTTAAAAGGAGCACGATGTCAGATCGGAAGAGAAGCCAGCCTAACTGTCCGAGGAGGTTGTATCAAGTATTCATTTTTATTTTTTAGGCACATAAAAAGGAAAAGGAAAGGAATTCTTCATCAAGTCTCGCATTAAGCTTACAAACTACTATCAATGCACAATAAGAATTCGAATCACTTGAATGCTGCCCTCTACTTTGGTGCGATAGATTTAATTAACGGATAACACAAGTTTCTTATCGCAGGTGTCTTGAATGTTTTTTTAGCTTTTATAATTTTTCAAATTTCTTGGAAGATGTTATAAGATTAAGAATTTTAAAAATTTTTATTTAGGACTACATTATTAAGGACTATTGTCATTAATAAATCCGTCTTGAGTGAGGCATTTTAAGATCCTTGAAATAAAACAATAATGGTATTCAAGCTTTTAGTATTCAAATTACAGCAAGTCAGTAAAAATAATATACACAACATGTGACTCGTGAGTTCGCAATTACACTGATCTGTTTCATGTTAAAGCACCAGCATTGCGTTTTCATTTATGCACTTAGCATGACAGCTGTCAATCATCGTGAACAACAGTGATACAACTAACAAGTGTCATCTTCATCATCAAAGCACTTCAAATAATTTTTTTCAATTCTACAAATATTGCAATAGAGCCAGTTTTTGCGGCAATTTTAACTTTGTTGTGCACGAAACCACTTTTCTTCAATTATTTACAACATCTAAACAGTCAAATGCGTTTGTCAAATTCACCTACAAACCACATGCAGGTAATTTACACACAACCACCAAACGACGCATTCCAGTAAAGTAATCGATTGTTGAGACATTAGCTAGATTGTGGATTGGCGGTAGAGCAAACAAAAAATTTAAACAAACTGCTTTACACGATATTATTTTATATTATTACAAAAAAATAGTCATACAAATATTTTTTTTTAATTTTTGTCACAATTTTGTGCGTATTTTTGTTAATTATGTGGCAGTCGGAGCTTAAGTGATTGTACGTATGCATGTTTGTATATACAATGAACACCGCTTAGGCACTTGTAAATTTTGTGTTGTTTAAAGCTGATTTGATTAGTTGCTGCGTTAGTTTAGTCGATGGTGGCATGTTTTAGTGACATGTTGCTCTTAATGAAGCCAACGCGCAACATGTTGGTAAAGAAAACATGTCACATTGTGACATCACAGCTAAATGACATTTAGTGGATATTTTTTTCAGTTATTATATATATATTTTTTTAGTTCAATTATATATCTAAGCATTTTTTTTTGTTGTGGCTTATTCAGAAATACTGATATACCATATGATATATGACAGAGATAAAGAGCAAGAGTCAATGATATTTATTTCTTTGTGTTCATATAATGAAAATGCTTATAGTAATAATAATAAATACTTAGCAAACGTAAATGCCAAACGAGCTTTTCTGTGATAGTAAAAATTTCACAGGTGTGGTATTTAAATAATTATATTGTAGAAAAAAGTGCGACAGGCCAATATATAGCATGACTCAACCTGCTATGGTATCGTAACATACGATCACGGATCGGAAACTATTTTCACTCAAGCGGTAAAAATTAGTCTATCCAACTATTTAAAAAAATAATAATATGTATGAATGTAGTGAGTACACGTTGTCCCTAGTTCATATATTTCAATAATCCGATACACCTTTTTCGGAGCTATTGTGTTAAAAAAACCGCATTCGATCACGGATCGTATGTTACGATTCGGTCCCTGGGTGTGACGAAATAAAAATGTCTGCACAAAAGTTCGGCTATAACTTCAATTTGTTATTTCAACAGTGTACTGAACTTTTACTCGTGCAAAAACTGTCAAGCCGCAGCTGCTGCGAATCTTTCGCGGAAAAACGGCAACATATTTCAAATATTGCTTTCCTAAGAAAATCCAAACTCCCGAAAACAAGACCTTGAACAAGCTCTCAATATCTTATTTTTAATCTTGTAAGCTTTTTTTCGATTTTCAGGATTTGGAAAATAAATTCTAATTCCGATACGATATTTATTCGGGCCTGTTCTGGATTTCGATTCCGACCAATTTACTCGGAAATGGATTGGTGCTCTGAATATCGATTCCGACCAGACTTGGTCGATTTGAAAAGTTTTGCCTCTGAGCAGTCGGAATCGAAAGTAATTAGCCTATTAAGCATAGATAATTACATTATTGTTCCCACAAATAAGTTTTATTAAATTATTCATTTTATTTGGAAGATATATAACAACTTTTTGCTGGACTATTTGTTCATTTAGTATAACAAATCTTAATTTGAAAATTCCTATCAAAAATTTTTCAAGCTAAACAAAGCGATTCTGGTCGAAATGAAACCGACGTGTTCTCAATTTCGATCGATCGATTTTTTGCGATTTTTATGCACAATTGCACGTCTTCTTGCCTCTGCATTTCCGAAAACCATTGGTGCTGGCATTTTGTTCAAATTTTTGCACAATTTTAATTTAATTAAACCCAAAATAAATAAAAACAGCTGTTTCGCTTGATTATCGACTCGAAATGAAAACGATTCGAAATCGACTTCGAATCGATTTGTTTCAATCGGAATTGAGAACACCAAAAAGGAATCGACTCGGAATCAGCCTCGTTTTACTTTTCAAAACGAGTCGGAATTCAGAACAGGCCTGATTATTAATACATTGAAATTTGAAAGAAATATTTTTGAAATACTATTTTTCGATATCGAAATTTCAAATCATATAAGCTAATGTCAATAATATAAAATGCCAAAGTTTTGAGAAATATTCTTCGATAAAACAGTTTTCGAAAATGCGATTTTTTTTTCAGAAACTGAAAGTTTCATGAAAATATTATTTTAGGTAGAATTAAATTTTTTCGAAATAGATTTGTTTTTGTTTCGAAAGAGTTCGAAATTTCGATAATTTTGAGAGTTTCAAATTATCGATTATATGAACTCTACAGACTTACAAATTTATTCCAAACTCTAAAACTCTTTTTTTTTAAAGGTATGACAGAATTCGAAAAATGTGCTATTTTTCGATACCGCAAATTTTGAAAATCGGACTCCTAGGACTTTATAAAATGTAAAGAGATCAGTTCCGTGTTTCATAAAAAATTCAATTCTATTTTGAATAAATATCTTCGATTTTTAGTAGCTCGTTTTTCAATATAATTTTTTTCCGATGTCGAAAAAATTTTAAATTTCGATGGTGTGGAGTATTTCAGATTTATAGAAAATAAGTACCAGGTGCATTTGCAAATTGATGTGACTCAACATGCAGCCAATACCTCAGAGCCTAAGTGCTCGACCGCAATGAATACACTTATGGTTACTATACCTCAGAAGAAATTTAGGCTGAGCTTCACTTCCAATTTGTGTCGAGCTCCTTTTAATTTTTCCTAAAAATTGATTAACGGTACCTCCGAGCGGCGTTGTCAACACAAATGAGTTTTCGCTGATAAGCGTATCACGACAGGGATTCAATCGGAGCTCAATCACTACCGTGGGGCGACCCTGTTTAGAAACAGTGTTTTCTAATTGAAAAAAACTTATTTCAAAATTTTTGATATTGCTTTGTCCGGGACTTGAACGCAGGATCTTCGGTGGGGTAGGTGGAGCACGCTACCACCATACGACAGTGTATTTCAGATTAATATCAATTATATATATTTTACCGATTTTCAAAAATATTTTCCTTACGACACAATTCGGAATATATAATATAAGTCGAAAATTTCGAAAATATCACTCCTGTCGTTTTATAGAAAACAAAGAGATCAGTTCCGGGTTCTAACAGAAATTCTATTCGACTTGGAACAAAAATCTTCAATTTATGGTTGTTTAGAAGGCAAACAGGTCTCCTACGGTTTTCGAACTAAAATGTTAATGAATGAAAATCTTCACTGTAACTACTCCAATTGAATTCGAAGATATTGTTTGATTTGAGAAAACTGGAACAGGTTTACAAACGGTATATAAACTTTCCTTCAACATTTGGAAAATACATATTCTTTTCAATGTTGAAAATGAGTTTCTTGTTATAAATTTTGTTGTTGTCGAGTTTGCTGCTACCTTCCTTTTTTCGTCATCATTTTCTCTTCTTTGTCCTGTTTTCGCATCAGCTTCTTCCTCCCATTTGTCTTTTTTAACATTTTCTTTTCTCTTTCCCGTTTCTTGCCTTTGTTCTTCTTTCTTTCTTTTTTTTTATCTAAAATTAAAATATCTTGGTATTTACATTTTTAATATTTTTGTACATGCGAAAATATTTTTTTACTATTAATCTAATTTTGTCTTGCAGTTTTTTAAATTTCTTGCATCTTTTTGCCTAACTTGTACAAATTTATAATAAACTAAACAAATAACCTTAAATGGTTGCATTTTGCACGCTGATTTCCCACAGGCACCAAATTGTCCGTTACAATCTTTCTGAAATATCTTACAACTAGCACACACGCACATAAGCACACACACGCCTTTAATTTTAAACACAAAAAAGCTCAAACTCAAACCAACATTATGAATCTGTATATAAATACATCAATCGTTCGTTGGCAGCAGAGTACCTGTTGGCATAATTTCAAAGTGCTGTCCATCAAATGTTCTTCGCTCTTTATGTTTTATTTTATTGCTCATTTGCTGCCAGCGCGCGCCGCAAATACAGTTCAACAAGAATTGTTTTGAAAGCTTTGGCTGCTGCTGCCGCAAATACATCAATCAGCGAGCAACGGCTTAAATGTCTTTTGGCTATCGGCCACTTGCCCTCTCGTGGTTGTTGTTGTTGGCACCTTGTTGCATGTGTTGCTGGCAACGCACTAAGGCATGCGGAAATTAATTATTGCAATCTTTAAGTTGTTTTATTTTACGCTCTTATTTCCATGCCGCTTTGTTGTTTATTTTTATACTCGTTGGCAGAGCTCACAGAGTATATTAAGTTTGATTGGATAACGGTTGGTTGTACATATATAAAGGAATCGAGATAGATATAGACTTCCATATATCAAAATAATCAGGATCGAAAAAAATTTGATTGAGCCATGTCCGTCCGTCCGTCCGTCCGTTAACACGATAACTTGAGTAAATTTTGAGGTATCTTGATGAAATTTGGTATGTAGGTTCCTGAGCACTCATCTCAGATCGCTGTTTAAAATGAACGATATCGGACTATAACCACGCCCACTTTTTCGATATCGAAAATTTCGAAAAACCGAAAAAGTGCGATAATTCATTACCAAAGACAGATAAGGCGACGAAACTTGGTAGCTGAGTTGAATTTATGACGCAGAATAGAAAACTAGTAAAATTTTGGACAATGGGCGTGGCACCGCCCACTTTTAAAAGAAGGTAATTTAAAATTTTTGCAAGCTGTAATTTGGCAGTCGTTGAAGATATCATGATGAAATTTGGCAGGAACGTTACTCCTATTACTATGATGTACGCTAACAAAAATTAGCAAAATCGGAGAAGGACCACGCCCACTTATTTTTTTTAAGTAAAATTTTAAACAAAAATTTAATATCTTTACAGTACATAAGTAAATTATGTCAACATTCAACTCCAGTATGATATGGTGCAACAAAATACAAAAATAAAAGAAAATTCCAAAATGGGCGTGGCTCCGCCCTTTTTCATTTAATTTGTCTAGAATACTTTTAAGGCCATAAGTCGAACAAAAATTTACCAATCCTTGTGAAATTTGGTAGGTGCATAGATTCTACGACGATAACTGTTTTCTGTGAAAATGGGCGAAATCGGTTTATGCCACGCCCAGTTTTTATACACAGTCGTTCGTATGTCCTTCCGCATGGCCGTTACACGATAACTTGAGCAAAATCGACATATCTTTAATGCACTTAGTTCACGTACTTACTTGAACTCACTTTATCTTGGTATGAAAAATGACGAAATCCGACAATGACCACGCCCACTTTTTCGATATCGAAAATTACGAAAAATGAAAAAATGCCATAATTCTATACCAAATACGAAAAAAGGGATGAAACATGGTGAGGTAATTGGATTGGTTTATTGACTCGAACTATAACTTTAGAAAAACTTTATAAAATGGTTGTGACACCTACCATATTAAGTAGAAGAAAATTAAAAAGTTCTGCGGGGCGAAATAAAAAACCCTTAAATCTTGGCAGGTATTACATATATAAATAAATTAGCGGTATCCACAGATAATGTTCTGGGTCACCCTGGTCCACATTTTGGTCGATATCTGGAAAACGCCTTCACATATACAACTACCACCACTCCCTTTTAAAACTCTCATTAATACCTTTAATTTGATACCCATATCGTACAAACACATTCTAGAGTCACCCCTGGTCCACCTTTATGGAGATATTTTCGAAACGGCGTCCACCTATAGAACTAAGGCCCACTCCCTTTTAAAATACTCATTAACACCTTTCGTTTGATATCCCATATGTACAAACAATTCTACGGTCACCCCTGGTCCACCTTTATGGCGATATCTCGAAACGGCGTCCACCTATGGAACTAAGGATTACTCCCTTTTAAAATACTCATTAACACCTTTCGTTTGATACCCATATCGTACAAACGCATTCTAGAGTCACCCCTGGTCCACCTTTATGGCGATATCTCGAAAAGGCGACCCACCCTATACAACAACCACCACTCCCTTTTAAAACCCTCATTAATACCTTTAATTTGATATCCCATATCGTACAAACACATTCTAGAGTCACCCCTGGTCCACCTTTATGGCGATATTTCGAAACGGCGTCCACCTATAGAACTAAGGCCCACTCCCTTTTAAAATACTCATAACACCATTCGTTTGATGCCCATATTGTACAAACAAATTCTAGGTCAACCCCTGGTCGCACCTTTGTGGCGATATCTCGAAACGGCGTCCACCTATGGAACTAAGGATTACTCTCTTTTAAAATACTCATTAACACCTTTCATTTGATACCATATCGTACAAACGCATTCTAGAGTCACCCCTGGTCCACCTTTATGGCGATATCACGAAAAGGCGACCCCCTATACAACAACCACCACTCCCTTTTAAAACCCTCATTAATACCTTTAATTTGATACCCTATCGTACAAACACATTCTAGAGTCACCCCTGGTCCACCTTTATGGCGATATTTCGAAACGGCGTCCACCTATAGAACTAAGGCCCACTCCCTTTTAAAATACTCATCAACACCTTCGTTTTGATGCCCATATTGTACAAACAAATTCTAGGGTCACCCTGGTGCACCTTTGTGGCGATATCTCGAAACGGCTTCCACCTTTGGAACTAAGGATTACTCCCTTTTAAAATACTCATTAACACCATTCGTTTGATACCCATATCGTACAAACGCATTCTAGAGTCACCCCTGGTCCACCTTTATGGCGATATCTCGAAAAGGCGACCACCTATACAACAACCACCACTCCTTTTAAAACCCTCATTAATACCTTTAATTTGATACCCGTATCGTACAAACACATTCTAGAGTCACCCCTGGTCCACCTTTATGGCGATATTTCGAAACGGCGTCCACCTATAGAACTAAGGCCCACTCCCTTTTAAAATACTCATTAACACCATTCGTTTGATACCCATATTGTACAAACAAATTCTAGGGTCACCCCTGGTCCACCTTTATGGCGATATCTCGAAACGCGTCCACCTATGGACTAAGGCATTTCTCCCTTTTAAAATACTCATTAACACCTTTCATTTGATACCCATATCGTACAAACGCATTCTAGAATCACCCCTGGTCCACCTTTATGGCGATATCTCGAAAGGCGACCACCTATACAACTACCACCACTCCCTTTTAAACCATCATTAATACCTTTATTTGATACCCATATCGTACAAACAAATTCTAGGTCAACCCTGGTCCACCTTTATGGCGATATCTCGAAACGGCGTCCACCTGTGAACTAAGCACACTCCCTTTTAAAATACTCATTAACACCTTTCATTTGATACCCATATCGTACAAACGCATTCTAGAGTCACCCCTGGTCCCACCTTTATGGCGATATCTCGAAAAGGCGACCACTTACAACACACCACTCCCTTTTAAAACCATCATTAATACCTTTATTTTGATACCCATATTGTACAAACAATTTTAGGGCCACTCTACTCCACCTTTATGCTAATCTCGAAACGGCGTCCAGCTATGGAACTAAGGACTTACTCCCTTTAAAATACTCATTAACACTTTCTTTGATACCCATATCGTACAAACGCATTCTAGAGTCACCCCTGTCCACCTTTATGGCGATATCTCGAAAAGGCGACCACCTATACAACAACCACCACTCCCTTTTAAAACCCTCATAATACCTTTATTTGATACCCATATTGTACAACACAATTCTAGGGTCACCCTGTCCACCTTTATGGCGATATCTCGGACGGCGTCCAGCTATGGAACTAAGGATTACTCCCTTTTAAAATACTCATTCACACTTTCTTTTGATACCCATATTGTACAAACAAATTCTAGGGTCACCCCTGGTCCACCTTTATGGCGATACCTCGAAACGGCGTCCACCTATAGAACTAAGGATTACTCCGTTTTTAAAAACTCATTAACACCTTTCTTTGATACCCATATCATACAAACGCATTCTAGAGTCACCCCTGGTCCACCTTTATGGCGATATCTCGAAACAGGCGTCCACCTATGGAAGTAAGGATTACTCCCTTTTAAAATACGCATTAACACCTTTCTTTGATACCCACATATACAAACAAATTCTAGGGTCACCCCTGGTCCACCTTTATGGCGATATCTCGAAAAGGCGACACCTACACAACTACCACCACTCCCTTTAAACTTCTTAATACCTTTAATTTGATACCCATATCGTACAAACAAATCTAGGTCACACCTGGTCCACCTTTTATGGCGATATCTCGAAACGGCGTCCACTGTGGAACTAAGCATCACTCCCTTTTATAATATTCATTAACACCTTTCTTTTGATACCCATATTGTACAACAATTCTAGGGTCACCATGGTCCACCTTTATGGCATATCTCGAAACGGCGTCCACCTATGGAAACTAAGGATTAATCCCTTTTAAAATGCTCATTAACACTTTCTTTTGATACCCATATTATACAAACATATTCTAGAGTCACCCTGTCCACCTTTATGCGATATCTCGAAAGGCGACCACCTACACAACTACCACCACTCCCTTTTAAAACACTCCTTAATACCTTTAATTTGATACCATATCGTACAAACAAATTCTAGGGTCACACCTGGTCCACCTTTATGGCGATATCTCGAACGGCGTCCCCGTGTGGAACTAAGCATCACTCCCTTTTATAATACTCATTAACACCTTTCTTTTGATACCCATATTGTACAAACAATTCTAGGGTCACCGCTGGTCCACCTTATGGCGATATCTCGAAACGGCGCCACCTATGGAACTAGGATTCCTCCTTTTTAAAAGAATCATAACAAACACCTTTCATTTGATACCCATATCGTACAAACGCATTCTAGAGTCAACCCTGATCCACCTTTATGGCTATATCCCTAAATGGCGTCCACCTATAGAACTATGGCCCACTCCTCATAAAATACTCTTTAACACCTTTCATTTGATACCCATATTGTACAACAAATTCTAGAGTCACCCTGATCCACCTTATGGCGATATCCCTAAATGGCGTCCACCTATAGAACTATGGCCCACTCCTTCATAAAATACTCTTTAATGGCTTTCATTTGATACAAACACATTCCAGGGTTTCACTCGTTCATTTTCCTACATGGTTATTTTCCCTTATGTTGTCACCATAGCTCTCAACTGAGTATGTAATGTTCGGTTACACCCAACGTAACTTCTTACTTGTATTTATCGCTTTTCTTTCCTTTCCTTTGCTTTTGTCTTGCGGCATTCAATTTAATTGCACAATTCGTAAATGTATTAGAACAAACAAAAAAGATAATCAAATTAAGTTATTAACGTTACATGTCAAATACCGTTATATTTTTGCTACTGGCATTTACTCTTTGATTGCGTTGACACCGACCGCTTTTAACTGAGTGGGTGTCATTTTAAGTCATTTCTGTGCTGTGGGTGATGGGCATATCGATAAGGAGTTCATATTTGCAAAGATGCGGAAGAGTTTTCCTTTCAAGCAACATGAGGACTACTTCGATTACGAGTTTACATGGAGTCCTGTTGTACAACATTGTAAACTTAAACAACTACCTACAAAAAATTACAGTCTTTCCTCGTATTGATTAAGTCTTAATATAAATTTTTTTTGTCTCGGAAGTGACATTTGCAGCGGAGCTGCAATAGAAACCGAAACTGAGTTCGGAATCAAAGCTGGAAGCGAGACGAAACTATAACCCAAGCTGCGAACGGAAACGAAATACGAAACGGGGATCAAATCAACCCGAACGAACGCAACAAAACTGGGTAATTTCAGGCTGAAGAAAAATTGAAGTCGGAACAGGAACCGGAAAGTTCGAATCTTTAACGCAAATTATCGGTCACTCTCTCCTACTTTGTGAGTAATAATATAAAAACTTGTGACGAATATTGTCACTTTCGAAGGAGAACCAAAACGTGAGCATGACATGTATATTATACCGAAACTAAAGCCATCCGAAGCAGTGACTTAACGAAAGCTGCAAGCGAAATTAATATAAAGATTTAGCTGAAGCGGAAGCTTAACGCAACAGGAAACGATACTAAAACTAGAAACAACTGAACCGGAAACGAAATGTACCGAACCCGAACTAGTGCTGAATCAGATTGAACGAGAATGTAACTTGGATCGGAACGAAATTGGATACGGAAACTAACTGTAACAGAAAAATAAACTGACATTGAAACGAAGTTGAATCGGAAAAAGTGAATCGAAACTGAAATGCAGTTTGGGAAACAAGAGAAACAGGAACAGAAATTTTATCTGACACAAATAAAAACCGGACACAGCTGATACTGAAAGAAACAGGAACAGATGCGAAATAAACCAGAAACGAAGCTGAACCAGAACGAACTGCATCTAAACGAATTGAAACAGGAAACAAACCTGAAACATTAAATAGATATTGAAACGAATTGTACGGATTTGGAAAACAACAGGAATCGGAACTAGAGAAAGAAAAATAATGGAACTTGACAAGAGACCGAAACAGAAAAAGAAACTACAAACTGAAACTGAACCCTAACCGGCACCTGGCAAATAAAGCACCTAAACTGCAATAAAATGTTTGCCAAAGCTGACCCAAAGCTGAGATTGGAACTGCAACTGAAAACGTAATTTGAAGTCAAGCCAAACCGGAACTGCAAACTGAAACGAAACTCAAGCTATGATCAAACTTAATCCGAATCTAAAACGAAAGCGCAGCGTGGCGTAGAGCCCGAGACATCGACTTGTGAGCTAGAACAAAAAAAAACCGAAGCTATTATGGGATCCTAAAACTGAAACAAGAAAAGAGCTAAGGCCGAACTCTCTTTAATAATGCTTTTTTGCACTCCAGGACCGTTTTTTTAATAAAGTGATTTGGAGATTATTGCCTTCAAGGCCGCCTGACTGACCTTTTTTTAAAAGCTATTCTGCTTTCTTTCGCGGCTACAATTTTTTCCTGCAAGACACTACAGTGATTTGACAATTTTCATAAATTTTCCACACATTGATATACATAAAAGCTACACTCAGCAACGAGGTAATTTTTAGTGTTTATTACACTGGTCGACAGAGTTCTGTACTGGGATTGTAATTTCAATGTATAACCGTTTTTTGCCAGCTTCCCGAATATTTCACATATAAGGTTTTAGTAAAATAATTTTACTTAATAATTCAAGAGTTAATTTTCTTTTGAATATATGTATATACAGGAGCACTACTTGAACGCTCCAGCGGTAATCCAGCTAATATATACGAGTTCCATTGTCCCTTGATATCGCTTTTCCATAGTGCGATAGATTTCTCTGAAAATGATCGCCCTGCTCTTCACTGACATCGCCTAAATTTTCAGGAAAACGGTCAGATGGCTATGTAGATAGTTCATCTGATATTTATGTTTACACCCAGATGTTAAAAGTGTGGCAGCAGTTGCTCTATATGCTCAGAAAAGTTAAGTAGCTTCGTGTTTCCTTAAAAGTCTTTTTTACAATCCAAACAAAACCGTGCCATGCAGATTTTTTAGGTGCTTTCATGTGGCTAGTGAACTGTGGATACAATTTAGTTTTCTTATCTGTGGACCCTTTGAAAATCCTCTTTTCACCTTTTCAGAACTCAGTTTTGAAAAAGATTTAGAAATGCACATGCTGGATGCATTCTTCTTATTAAATCCTCGAAATTATGACTGGATGTTTTAGGTTCAGGGTCTGATGAATATCTAGTACCAAGGAATGGCCGAATAGCAGTCGTAGATCGGGGTAAATCCATTTAGAGTTGTGTACATTGGAAAGATTTTCCGTCATCCCTTGTCAAATTTGGTTTAGAGACAAACCGATTTCGGCTTTGTGCCATCATCACTGCCGATTTTCGTTCTCTGTGTGATTTCTGCGGTTTATTCCTACTACATATATTTACCATACAGAAATCACAACGACGGTCAGACGGTTTACGCCATATCACACAAGTTCAGTACTTGAAATGAGTCTCTTTATCCATAAACATAATTACTAAGCACAATTTTACATACGATACTTGGAATCCAGGGTTTGTCAATAGTTTCATATGGGTAACCAGATAAGTCCATATGAGCTCGTTTGACTAGATCTGATGGATTCAAACGAAATTCCTTGAACATATACGCGCCACAAATAAAACAAAACTGCTTGGATTGATTACATGCATTCTTCTTGATAAAGTCATAAAAACAAGTAAGGAAGCTAAGTTCGGGTGTACCGACCATTACGTACTCAGCTGAGAGCTTTGGAGACAAATAAGGGGAAAATACCATTTAGGAAAATGATCCTAGGGTACCCTGGATGTGTTTGTATGACATGGCTATCAATGGAAGGTGGTAATGAGTATTTTAAAAGGGAGAGATCTCTAGTTATACAGTTTGGACGCCTTTTTCGGGATATAGCCATAAAGGTGGACCAGGGGTACTCATTTGTTTGTACGATACTGGTATCAATGAAGGGTATTAATGAGGGTTTTAAAAGGGAGTGCCCCTAGTTGTATTTGTGAAGGCATTTTCGAGATATCGACTAAAATGTGGACCAGGGTGACGCAGAACATCATCTGTCGGGTACCACTAATTTATTTATATATGTAATACCGCAAGATATTCCTGCCATGATTCCAAGGGCTTTCGATTTCTCCTGCAGAACTTTTTCATTTTCTTCTACTTAATATGGTAGGTGTCACACTTATTTTACAAAGTTTTTTTCCAAAGTTATATCTTGCGTCAAAAAACCAATCCAATCGATATCGGAAAAGTGGGCGTGGTCATAGTCGGATTTCGCCTATTTTTAATACGAAGATAAGTGAGCTCAGGTAAGTGCGTGAACTAAGTTTAGTAATATATATCGATTTTTGCTCAAATATCGGGTTAACGGCGGAGCGGAAGGACGGACGGTCGACCGTGTATAAAAACTGGGCGTGGCTTCAACCGATTTCTCTCCCATTTTCACAGAAACAATTATCGTCATAGAACTATGCGTGCACCATATTTCACAAGGATTGGTAAATGTTTGTTCGACTTATGGCTTTAAAGGATTCTAGACGAATTAAATGAAAAAGGGCAGTGCCACGCCCATTTTGAAATATTCTTTTATTTTTTTATTTTGTTGCACTATATCATTATTGGAGTTTAATGTTGACATAATTTACTTATATACTGTAAAGATATTAAATTTTTGTTGAATTTGGCTTAAAAAATTTTTTTTTAAAAAGTGGGCGTGTTCGTCATCCGATTTTGCTAATTTTTATTTAGAGCACATACATAGCAGTAACGTTCCTGCTAAATTTCAATACGATGTCTTCAACGACTGCTAAATTACAGCTTGTAAAACCTTTAATTTACCTTCTTTTAAAAGTGGGCGCTGCCACTCCCGTTGTCCAAAATTTTAATAGTTATCTATTCTGCGTTATAAGGTCTACCTATCTACCAAGTTTCATTGGCTTTATCCGTATTGGGTAATGAACTATCGCACTTTTCGGATTTTTTTTCGAAAACTTCGATATCGAAAAAGTGGGCGTGGTTATCGTCCGATTTCGTTCATTTTAAATAGTGATCTTGAATGAGTGTCCAGGAAATTACATACCAATTTCATTGAGATACCTCAAAATTTACTCAAGTTATCGTGTTAACGGCGGACGGACGGATGACGGACATGGCTAAATTAATCTCTGTTTTTCCGCCCAGATTATTTTGATACATAGAAGTCTATATTTATCTCGATTAGTTTATGCCGTTACGGACTACCGTTATGCGAACAAGATATATACACTCTGTGAGCTCTGCTCAGCTGAGTATAAACGCAATGATTACAGCTGGTTAAGTACTACAGCTACTATAGTAATATGTTCACTGAAAAATGTTTTTTGTATGATACCCTTATTTCAAAAACTAGAGCTGCTAGAAGAAATTCGAGGGTATATTTGAAATCAGCGAATCAAGTGGGTGAAAAACAAAAGCAAAACTCCATGCAGTGAACAAAACGGGCTAGTTTGCTCACCTGTGTTATGATTTGTGGCATGCGACTGAATCGTTCTTTTTTTTTAATTATATTTCCATCATGTAAGTTTTACGATTGCTTTTAAATCTAAACATACTAACGTGCCTCTTTGGCTGGAAATACTAGTTTATCAAATTTTTCAGTTAAATTTTGTTTGGCATTTACATTTTTTGCTGTTAATAATTGTGTTTAGTATTCATGCGCAAAACAGTTCGTTAAATTCAAATTAGCAATCTTTGTATTGGCATGTATGTGGTATTTATTTAAATTTTGTACCACGTAAAACTGAGTGCAAAGTGGCTGTAAATTTGATTAAGATAGAGACGGAATGCAACACAATACTCATATAATCTTTTTAGTATAACTATTTTGAGTTTTGCTTATAAAGCAACGGAATTAAGTTTCACTTCAATTGTACGCAATTACTTTTAATACATTAATTCATTCAAACTTTACTATCTTTTGGCTGTCCTGAGCATAAAAATTGACCAATGGATCGTTTCAGTATAAATTTTCTGATGGTTTTTTAATTAACGATAAATTTTTAGCAGAGTAATTGGCTACCTACTAGCACTTAAGTAAATGCTTCATATCAAGTTCGTTTCTTAAGTCTTTGAATAAATTGCATACTTTTAAAGCATTTAAGTTAAGCAATATTAATATAAATTATCATTATATTTAAATATATATGTATATATATTTATATCAAATTAATATCCCAGTTGTAATGTATGCATGAAAACATCGATATTTGACGTATAAATTGAAGCTCATGTATGCACGCTTGTATAAATGCACGTATACTAAGTTTTAACACGGGAGCAGGCATGCTGTATTACGCTTTGTACTACTTCCTGAATGAGTATGGTTTGTATTAATGCCGAGTGCATTCAAGAGCATTAGAAAACACGTATGTATCCATACGTATATTTCGTACATACGAACACCACTATCCCTGTATCGATCAATACAACTATATATAATATGTAACTACAATAACAATAACATTGATATGATGAGAGATGGGGCACATTGAAACCATTCATCTTGAATTATATGGACCATTATACACGCACAATTCGTACTGTTTCGTCGAACCCCACCATCCTGAAAATTGTTTTCACAACACGTTCAATGACGGTAAGCGTCAGCGGTCGACATTAATCCTCGACATATTTCAGTTTATTACTCAATAGTAAAATACTATCGTTTATTTGGAATCAGCATTATACTAAAACAACATCATCTCTGAAATCCAGTAAAGAAATACACTCTTGCAAATAAATGCTACTTTGGCTAGGTAGGAAATTGAGAAGGAAAAGTCCCCTCTCGGTAAACTATGATCATGCTCAACAGTCATTTATCGTTCCGTCAGCTATATGGTGCAGAACTTAGACTATGACAACATCAAATGATGCAGCTGCGGGAGTATTCGAGGGAAAGTTCTTTGAAATATTATGGACTTCTACGCGTTGGCGATGGCGAGTACCGAAGAAGATTTAACGATGAGCTATACGAGCTTTACGCCGACACCAACATAGTTCAACGAATTAACGCAGTGGCTGCGTTGGCTAGTCATTTTACTAGAACCCGCCTATGGAAGTCGAGAAGAGGGCGGCCTCCATTCCACTGGAAGCACAGGTGGAACACGATTTAAACTCCCTTGGTGTGATCGATTGGGCAAAGCGACTGGCGTCCGCATTTAAACGGTTAAGCGCCAATAAGTAAGGTATGTAGTAAATTATTACTCCTCCTGGAGTTCTTTACGAAAAATGATTGTACATAAGTACATTCGTAAATACGTATAAATTTTTCTAGACAATAAGAAAAAAGCAAAGAGTCATAATTATAACGTGCAGGCAAAATTATAATAAAGTTTATTTTTACAAACATATGATCAATTGATTACAACATGCATATTCCTTCCACACATGGAACTTTTTCCACTCTGGCACGGATGAATTGTCATACCTTTTCACATAATACACCGCACGCATACTTTTTATATGAAGATAAATGATGTCTCAATTCAAAATCATGATCTACACACTGTTCATGCATTTAGCACGCATACATCCTGTATCCATAGAATTATTGTTCACTGGGCAATTAAATACTAAACATATGATTGATTGTTGTGTTGTTGCTGAGCGATATGGGCACTCACCGAGAGAAGGCGTGGGTAGTGTATATCGATGTGTTGATGGTCCTTTCCGGATGCATATCGGTACGTTCCGCGCTCCATGTGTCACCATATTAAAGTACTAGGTGACCATCTCGGGAACGATTTGTATAGGCCACATGAAACCTCTAGAGGTCATACCGCCCTCCCACCCCCAGGACGCATAAGCGACTTGGGGTCGCTTAGAGTCTCGGCTGTCAAAGAAACCACACGGGTAGGTGAGGTTGACACTTGGGGTTTCTCAGCTTTATATTGCACTGGCAACCCCTTTAATCAATTTGGTAGTGTTTAGTCGAACCTCTTACCGCGGGTTTATTCTAAGCCCCTAAGCCGCTGTGATCCCTATACATATTTTTCTTTTCGGTTATATGGAATGCGTCTGAAGTTCGTACTTTACTCAAGGCAAAAATAAATAATAATAAATCCGTTATCACGAATTAGAAAACCAACTACGAATTACCTGCATAAAATGATTTTTCTTAATTTTCCTTTTTTACACATACAAATTACCTAACTGCAAAATATCCAACCAATTTTGTTTTATTTGACATGCCTGGCACGTTCGCGCTATGTTCGAAGCGTCCACGTCACACGCCTTGCCATACATGGCATTGTTGCAGCATCAAAAATGTATTGCATTATCCGGTTGCTTGCTTTTTCCACATTCTTTGCACATAAACAGCTGCCCATGTGCGTTTATAAATAATTTATTTATTTCACTATTATTACTACCATTATTATTTTTTTTACTTTTTGGAAAATGCAGCAGGTGTGGTGAAATGTTACGTAGTTTTTTTAGGCGCTTTTTTTACTTGCATAGAGAGCTACCGGCAACCTGACGCATATCTAGCAATTAAATTTTGTATATAAGAAAAAGACCTATTTCAAAAGTAGAAAATAATTTTTAGCCATACAAAAAACACCCCTAGTACACAAAGCCTCTACGCGTTGCGATGGCCGAGTACCGAAGAAGATTTAATGATGAGCTGTACGAGCTATACGCAGACATCCACAATAAAATCAAATAAATAAATGTAGGCGCGATTAACCTCCGAAGAGATACTAAGGCCGAGCTCTCTTCCCATTTGCGGTCGTGCTCCATCTTGTTTTCACACTACAAATTGGCCGGACGGGACCTACATGCTTTATGCCGACTCCGTGAACTAGGCAATCTGCAAGGCAGATGATTTTTCACTGACAAGCTTTTCATTTGCAGAAATCAAACCGGACGTCTTGCCAAAAAACTGCCGAGGGCGACCCCGCTTAGAAAAATTTTCCTCTTAATTTGGAAACTCTTATTTCTAAAAATTTTGATGTTGGCTTGCCCGGGAGTTGAACCCAGGACATAAGGTGTGATAGGTGGAGCACGCTACCATCCACCACGGTTGCCGCCCAGACATCACATAGTCCAGCGATTAAACGCGCGGCTGCGCTGGCTATGCCGATGTTATCGAATGAAAGATGATGCTCCGGCCAATAAAGTGTTTCTATCGGAACCCGCCCTATGAACAGAGTGAGTTGCTGCCCCCCTCCGTTGGAAGGACAGGTGGAAAACGATTTAAACTCCCTGGTGTGACAATTGGCGCCGGTTGGCGAAGCGAGGGCGACTGCGCGCCTTGTGTGACGGCCATAACCGTTTAAGAACGGTTAAGGCGCCAATTAAAGTAGTAAGTAATAATAGAACACCCTCAGCTATTTGTTACGATATACATTCTTACTCTCGGTTGTCCTTTGGGATGTCTATTGACAGTTTTTTTTTATTCAAAGCCCACTTTTCTTAAAATATATGTCGAAACCCTAGAGCTCTCTGTCTCAACATGAATCCAGTATATTATGTACAAAAAAACTAGTGCAAAAGGCCATAATTGGCAACACGGAATGATTTGTTATATTTTTTGTCAGGACTTATCAGCTGCAATATTTGAACTTCCAATAATACTCTCACTGTAATGAGCAGCCGATTTAATCTCACTCAAACCCGCTCTGTCACTTACTTCGATGGTCTTTTCGCAGGGTTAATGTAGCCGTGTCGGCTTGCTTTATTCTTGAGATGCAACAAAAGTTTCCAACAGCTATCGCAACCTTATCTAGATAAGGTGACTTTGTGAGATAGCAGGACCATATCGACGCATATATGCGGATAAATATCTACCGGTAACTATGATCAACCGTAAGGTCGCTCTCTAATCCAACAAACACAATAAAAAACAAATAAGGAGGGCTAATTTCGGGTGTAACCGATCATTGCATACTCAGCTGAGAGCTTTGGAGAGAAAATAAGGGAAAATAGCCATGTAGGAAAATGACCCTAGGGTAACCCTGGAATTTGTTTGTATGAAATGTGTATCAAATGGAAGGTATTATAGAGTATTTTAAAAGGGAGTGGGCCATAGTTCTATAGGTGGACGCCTTTTCGAGATATCGCCATAAAGGTGAACCAGGGGTGACCCTAGAATGTGTTTGTACGATATGGGTTTCAAATGAAAGGTGCTAATGATTATTTTAAAAGGGAGTGGGCCTTAGTTCTATAGGTGGACGCCTTTTCGAGATATCGCCATAAAGGTGGACCAGGGGTGACTCTGTAATGTGTTTGTACGATATGCGTATAAAATTAAAGGTATTAATGCGGGGTTTAAAAGGGAGTGACCCTTAGTTTTATATGTGAAGGCGTTTTCGATATATCGAGCAAAATGTGGACCAGGGTGACCCAGAAAATCATCTGTCGGGTACCACTAATTTATTTATATATGTAATACCGCAAAGAGTATTCCTGCCAAATTATATTTTGCGTCAAAAAACCAATCCAATCACCATGATTCATCCCATTTTTCGTATTTGGTATAAAGTTATGGCATTTTTTTTTCATTTTTCGAAATTTTCGATATCGAAAAAGTGGGCGTGGTCATAGTCGGATTTCGCCCATTTTTAATACCAAGATAAAGAGAGCTCAGGTAAATACGTGAACTAAGTTTAGTAAAGATATATCGATTTTTGCTCAAATTAACGTGTTTGCGGCCGAGGGGAAGGATGGACGGTCGACTGTGTATAAAGACTGGGCGTGGCTTCAACAGATTTCGCCCATTTGTACAGAAAACAATTGTCGTCATAGAATCTATGCCTATACCAAATTCCACAATGATTGGTAAATTTTTGTTCGACTTATGGCTTTAAAGGTATTCTAGACGAATTAAATGAGAAAGGGCGATGCCACACCCATTTTGAAATTTTCTTTTATTTTTGTATTTGGTTGCACCACATCATTACTGGCGTCTAATGTTGACATAATTTACTTATATACTGTAAAGATATTAAATTGTTTGTTAAAATTTGACTTAAACAAAAAGTGGGCGTGTTCGTCATCCGATTTTGCTAATTTTTATTTAGCGCACATACAGTAATAGGGGTAACGTTCCTGCCAAATTTCGTGACGATATCTTCAACGACTGCCAAATTACAGCTTGCAAAACTTTTAGATTACCTTCTTTTAAAAGTCGGCGGTGCCACGCCCATTGTCCAAAATGTTACTAGTTTTCTATTCTGCGTCATAAGGTCAACCCAGCTACCAAGTTTCATCGCTCCATCCATCTTGGGTAATGAATTATCGCCCTTTTTTGTTTTTAGAAATTTTCGATATCGAAAAAGTGGGCGCGGTTATCGTCCGATTTCGTTCATTTTAAACAGCGATCTGAGATGAGTACCCAGGAACTTACATACCAAATTTCATTAAGATACCTCAAAATTGCTCAAGTTATCGCGTTTACAGACGGACATGGCTAAATGAATTTCTTTTTTCGCCCAGATCATTTTGATATATAGAGGTCTATATCTTCCTTGATTAGTTTATGCCGTTAGGGGTTACCGTTATGCGAACAAAATTAATATACTATGCGAGCTCTGCTCAGCTGAGTATAAAAATGTAAGGCGCGATAACCTCCAATTCTCCAAATTGGCGGGACGGGATCTACTTCTTTAATGCCATTTGCGAACGGCATTTTCGAGGCAACTGAGTTTTCACCGAAAAGCCTTTCATGGCAGAAATACACTCGGAGTACTTGCCAAACACTGCCGAGGAGCGACCCTGCTTGAAAATTTGTTCTTCGTATTGAAAAAACTTGTTTCTCAAATTTTGATTAATGTCACGGCCAAAGAGCATTAAGAATCCACCAAAGGCAGTAGGCCTGTAGGTGATTGACGCAGCGATGCTAAACAAACATGAAAATTAGAAACTCGGTTGCCTAGCGCTTGTCTTCCATGTATCTCTCTCCGCCTTTTTTATTCTCAAAAATAGCAAATGGCGAGGGTTATACCTCAATTAAAGCCCGGGAATCCAGTTAACAGCGGAATCATACCACCCTCTATATCTCCTGTCACCAGCAGTCAAGCCATTTGAAACCATTCTGCTCCCTTATTTCACCGCAAACCTGCGGCTTTCCGACAACCAGCATGTCTTTTAATAATTATATAACACCGCCTCCACACTAAATGCTAAGAGTACTCAAATAAATTGCATAATGAACCAAGAACCCTACCACAGAACAGTACTCGTACGACACGGTCAATATTAATATGTCTGGCAAGACTTTGAAAGTTCTACCCTTCAACTTAGTCTCAGAAGATGGAGGGTAAATAATATAAATGGTAAGGAGGCATCCGCTTAGTTTACCAAGAAAAGTTAAACAAGAGGCACCTCAGATGGCGATGACCTATCTCCACTTTTATTTAATGTTTACATATCGCAGTTCCCTTCCACACCAGAAGGAGTAACCATCATTTCCTTCGCCGATGACTGCAGAATAATGGCAGCAGGTCATGGCTTTTGCATGGATGGTCTGTGCTTTAAAATTAATAACTTCCTCCCTTGTCATTCCCATATCCTGCTTAGCGTAACTTGGAACAATAACCAACCAAGTTAACGGCGACCTAATTAATGACGTGGACGTGACAAATTTTTGGAATAATCGCATTACGCTACCGATTATCCGACATTCAAAAAACTGGGTTTCACGTTCGGCTAGAATGCAACCGCAATTGCATCATAACTTTAGAGCAGTAACAAAATCCTCCCATTCCTGACTGGCAACCACTTGGAGAAAAGACAGACGAACGCTGATAGCCACCACTAAGGCGCCAAGCTTGAGAAATGAAAATTGGACAACAATTTTAAACACGTAATTCTGAACAATTCCCATTAAATTTCCAGAAAGGAATCTTAACAGAGAAGTGATTGATGCGGCCTCACCTCCCAGGGACATAAGGAGCTATCTTCATAAGCTTTGTCATTTTCTCTACGAAGAGATCCGAAAACCTATTCCTCTGCTTGAATCAGAAGAGCACACAAACACTTTCAGTCTACAAAGTCTTGAAAATGCCCGAAGAACCTACATAGATCTCATAGTCCAAAACCCGAAACTGGAAGAAAGGGAAATGAAAATTCCTTCATGCATGGAACTCAAATAGTACTCGTGAAGTCCGGTGTTCAGAATTATGTCTGCACCCTCTTGAGCAAAGAATATATTTTTGAAGTGTTATCAGTATCTCTTTGATTACAAACCGATTAAGTTTGACGTTGGAAGCTAAAACAAACCGATATTTTTTCTTTGATAAACCGAGGACTTGGCTATAACACACGTATAGCAAAGCGATAACTTCCGATAATAAATCGACAGCTCCCCGATTAATAACCGATAACTCGTCCATAAAAGACCAATGGCATTTCGAAAATTTGTTGACGAAATACCGATAACTTTTTTATATCAAACCGATAACTCATAAAAAAATGGATAATCAGTACGTAAAAAACTGGTAATATTCCCATAACAGTTTATCTCCTCGATAACACGCTGACAGTAAATAAATAACGAATTGTTAAAAACCCGATAGCTTATCTGAAAAATCCGGTAATTTGCCGATAACGCTTGCTATGGAAAACAAACCGTAATTTTTTCCATGTCATGTTCTGCGATCACTGCCACACTTTACACCTACACTTACACTACGCTTACATTGAAACTAGCTGACACTTTCAATTCACTAGATCGAGTTCGTCACTAAAGTCTTTTGTTTTTTTTTCAAATTTTTTTAGTTATCTAAAAAAGGAAAAGCATAATTCGATAACTGAAAATCATAGAATCACTTCATATAAAAACCCTAATTGTGTGTGAGAAGTCACTAATAACCACAAAGGAATAAAGCGCTAGCGGCAACGGCAAACCACTAACCAAAAATGGGAGCAAACAAGAAAAAATTATGCATTTGTGTGGATTTCGCCACAAGATTACAATTAATAAATACATAAATAAACAACACGCATCAAATGCGGTTGCACTAAAATTAACAATTCCTGTCTGCTATGTGGCTATGGTGACGCGCCACCAAGATGTCAAAAATTATAAAAAAAAACACGATAACAAATAACAAGCGCGCTCAGCAACAAAATAGCGCAGTGACAAAACAACAACAACGAGCCAAACTTGGTCATACAAATCTGGCGGAACACACATGACCGCAACATTTACACACAAATTTTGCAAAAAATTTGAGTCTAGGGGGATGCGGTAAATGGCAGCTTTGCATCCCCTGAGATGTTGTTAATTTTATTTTCATTTTTTTTGCAACATTTGTGTGTGATTGTATGATGTCTGTGTTCCTGAAAATTGTGCCACTACTTATTGTCAAATTGTCATTTGAAATCCTGTTGCAAATAATACCGGCAGCGATATTTTTGTGCTTGTGTTGGTGTTGTTGTTGTTATTGTTTTTCTTTTTCGAAGACTTCATACGTTTCATGAATGGAACTCAGCCATAATCTTATCCCGTTCGCTTTATCCGAAGAATCGGCTGCATAGGATGTGTAATACGGGAACAGATGTAAATAAAAGTTATTTTCAATATATCTATGTATATAAAAATTAAATTCTGTGTTGTGTGTGTTGTGTTCCCTATGGAAACATTTTTCCCACACTTCAATCATCACCAAATTTTGGCTATAGGTTCCTTCGATCAAAACGAAGGTTTTTCATGTTTCAGAACTAAGAATGTTAAAAAATTTTTTTTTAATTCACGTGCGCCACTGGGTGGTGCGACAAATTTTGTATGTCAGCAAAAGTTACTCATACGCCATGTACATACTAAGTGCAGAACTTTCGTTTGGTCATATCATTGAATTCACAAAAAGCTAAAGCGATTGTATTGAGTGATTTAATAGTTTTTAATAAATTGAAGCATTCCGTTCTAAAAACAGCTGTCTATATGAAATGACAGACAAAAATTGTGCCGCTAAAATATTTTGATTATGTTATGAGATTTTGAGTATGAATTGTGTGTGACAAAATAAAATTTGAAAAACAAAGCATATAAAGATGGATTAGAGGAATGAGGGATCTAAGAAAAACGAAGTGGAGAGGTAGAGGGTTTAAAAAAGGAAGAGGGAGAGATAAGGAAATTATAAAAGGTAAGAAAGGGTCTTAATATTAGCCCACACATAAAATTTCAACATTCTAAGTTGTATTATTTGCTAAATAATCAGGTTTTATGTGTTTTCCAAAATGTAATTTTACAAAAGGGGGCATGTTTAGCATCCGATTTCACTCATTTTCATACCAATCTATTGTGGGTCCAGATAAGTCCGCATACCGAAGTAGATATCTCAATATTTGCTCAATTAACGTGTTAGCGGGCGGACAGACGGACGGACGGACGGATATGGCTAAATAAAATTTTTGCGATAATAATGATTTGATATATGGAAGTCTATATCTATCTCGATTCCTTTCTACCTTTACAACCAACCGTTATGTAACCAAAGTTAATATTCTCTGTGTGCAACGCACGTGAGTATAAAAAATTATGACATTCGAAGAACTATTTTAATGGAAGTATCCAACGCCTTCCTCTATTACTGGAAATTGTGTTTATTTTTAAGCAGTTATGGATCTACAATTATTTTTATAAACAACGTAACTATTTAAGTGGCCCTATCCCTAAACCTTTCTTGCATTATGCATTTGGATTTCGTCACCGCCTACATAAATGAGACAAATCGTATAACTCAGATCTACCTGCTCAGCAGTGTATACACTTAGTTTTCTACGAAAACCAAATGACAAAATAAGCAAAGGAAGCCGCGTGTTGATCGCGGAAAGAATATTAAATAGAATATCGTATCACTATGTATTACATTTGCAGCTGCTTATGTTCTGTGCTTAGTAATCTTTCTGTTAAAATAGTATCCGACCAAATTGAGTTTCCTTCAAACGTCTTGCCTACGCTTGCAATTGACGCATTTTATTAGTATTTTCTGATGATTTTAAAAAAGGTTTATGACTTTGTTGATTTGCTACTCAGTACCTACTTATGTCGATACTTGCTTCAGGTGCGTGATCTCTCCTGTGCGTATAACACCAAATGAATTGTTCAGTGGATGGCTACATCAAGTTGGACACAAAATACTTATTATACATTTTACAGCTTCCACATTGACTTTTTCGAACAGTGGGACATTTTGATACAAATTCTCCCAATTAAAATGTTGAAAATTTACAAATTATATAATTAGTGTTAAAAATGATGTCAAAGTTTCATCGTCTGAAAAATGTTTAGAAGAGGTAAAATATGTAATTTTTTTTCGGATTGCGATGCGAAAGTCTAATTCATCACAATCTTTGCCGTCGCAGCAAACATGTGTCTGTGCACTATACACAAACCGTCACCCATCATTGGTCCGCTTTCGCATTAATTCTGGGTGGCATGCCATATTTCTCGTTTTTTTAAATCCTTCTGTTGTTCCTGAATCCTACTGTTTTGCTCTGGGAGTTGGTTTTTTACAAAACTGATGATTTGTTGCCACTCTTCTGTGCCACAAATTTTGATGGAACATTTTTCAGAGCTAAAAAGTGCGCGTTGAATAGTGCGATAGATATTAAAATCTTACAGCCATTCTTTCTCTGCAGTGTGTTTTTTCACAGTTCGGAGCCGTACAGTAACGATGGGTAAGGTAATGTCTATTAGCAGCTTTCTTTGCTATCTATTGGCCCTCCAATGTTTGCTATCGATTTGCTTGGCAAATATGCCGGTACCTGTTTAGATGCCTTCTCAGACGCACGCTGATTTCGCGCCCACTATGATAGCCGAAGAAACCTGACGCATATATAACGATAGTGCAGCAAGCAAAAATTTCAAGGCTTGGCTGGCTGAGTCATGTTATGCGAATGGAAGATGACGCTCCGGCTAGGAAAGTATTTCAGTTGACACCACAGTTTGGAAGCAGAAAGAGGGGAGACCTTTACTGAGTTGGGAGAGGCAGGTGGAGAAATGCTTGACTTACTTTTGTGCTGCAAATTGGCGTCAATAATCCCGAAACAGAGATAACTAGCATGACTTTTTACGAAGCGGTCAAAACCGCTTAAGCGGCAATTAATAATAGTCGGCAGTTTAACCTACATAACCGGTGAATAGTTGACTCCCTTCTATGATGTTTTATTTCCGGAGAATACTTCAAATCTAACATCTGCCGATACATACTTTTTTGTTAAGAGTATGAACTCTGCTTTTTTTTTGCTGCCAACTGGAGTTCGCGCGATTGCAGCCACTTCTCCGTGCGTATCATGACCTGATGAGACTTTTTGCGTGCTTTTTCAGTTTTTCGGGCTGACTGTGGTAATATCGTCTGCGTATTCGAGTAAGACTGAAACGGGCATCACGAGATTGAAAAATTCATCTCCGCATGTAACCTTCTTGGTCACCGGATGAAGTTTGGTATATAAAGATGCTATTACTGGGTTTACTTCTGGTGATGGGCCGAAGATAGCATAGAATTTCGAATCGCTTCTCTAAGCCAAAGAACATGCCATCTCATCTCGCACTGTTGAAACCGTTTCTTAATCTAAAGTTGCAAAAGAAAACGCGCTTAGATTTGATATTACCTTGCTGTGCTAATTCTACGCTAGCAGTGACACATTCGATTGCACCTAAAGTGCATTTGTCTAGCTTGTACCACTGTTGCATAGATCAATCTCCTACAGTTTGTTCTATAGATCTAGCTTATATCTGCTATTTTTCTGTTCACCAGTTAACGGACCCAGCATGGGGCTTTAATTTGCTCACCAGCACTTGATAAGATGCTATTTCTTAGAGTGTATGCGTCGATAGCAGCGATTTTCGCTTCGGCATTCAGTTTCGATCCGAAATTTTGAAATTGGAGAAGTCTTCAATTTCAAATTAAGTATGTTGCTTTTGCCACTTGGCTTAACCCAAAGTAGCCCAAATAGAAACAAAATAGGTACTTGTGGCGATAGTTCCAGGAGATGAACGCCGAGCTTCTCTTCCAATTTTCTTCGTAGCTCTTTGTACTTTTTTCCTGATAAACTTTGGTAAACTTCTAAAAGTTCACTGGGTATGTTTGCCAAACCACTGCCGAAGGGCAGCGGGGTCGCCCAATTGAAACAACATGTTCTCCGCCCATTTTAGCCGCTGGAAAAGTGTACAACTTAGCTTTTGATGACATTTAGTTTAAATGACGTTCTGTGGTGAAGATAATACGACGAACTTCGTACAGCAAAGCACTCCCATTGTGCTTCACTTAGCGTAGCACAATCCATAAAGTGTTCAAGTACACTGCTAAATTGTTTCTTTATACTACAGTTGAGCAGAGCTCACAGAGTATATTAAGTTTGATTGGATAACGGTTGGTTGTACATATATAAAGGAATCGAGATAGATATAGACTTCCATATATCAAAATAATCAGGATCGAAAAAAAATTTGATTGAGCCATGTCCGTCCGTCCGTCCGTCCGTCCGTCCGTCCGTCCGTCCGTCCGTTAACACGATAACTTGAGTAAATTTTGAGGTATCTTGATGAAATTTGGTATGTAGGTTCCTGAGCACTCATCTCAGATCGCTATTTAAAATGAACGATATCGGACTATAACCACGCCCACTTTTTCGATATCGAAAATTTCGAAAAACCGAAAAAGTGCGATAACTCATTACAAAAGACAGATAAAGCGACGAAACTTGGTAGATGGGTTGACGTTATGACGCAGAATAGAAAATTAGTAAGATTTTGGACAATGGGCGTGGCCCCGCCCACTTTTACAAGAAGGTAATTTAAAAGTTTTGCAAGCTGTAATTTGGCAGTCGTTGAAGATATCATGATGAAATTTGGCAGGAACGTTACTACTATTACTCTATATGTGCTAAATAAAAATTAGCAAAATTGGATTAAGAACACGCCCACTTTTTAAAAAAAAATTTTTTAAATTCAAATTTTAACAAAAAATTTAATATCTTTACTGTATATAAGTAAATTAAGTCAAAATTCAACTCCAGTAATGATATGATGCAACAAAATACAAAAATAAAAGAAAATTTCAAAATGGGCGTGGCTCCGCCCATTTTCATTTAGTTTGTCTAGAATACTTTTATTGCCATAAGTCGAACAAAAATTTACCAATCCTTCTCAAATTTGGTAGGAGCATAGATTCTATGACGGTAACTGTTCTCTGTGAAAATGGGCGAAATCGGTGGAAGCCACGCCCAGTTTTTATACACAGTCCACCGTCTGTCCTTCCGCTCGGCCATTAACACAATAACTTGAGCAAAATCCGATATATCTTTACTAAACTTAGCCCACGTACTTACCTGAGCTCACTTTTTCTTGGTATAAAAAATGGGCGAAATCTGACCATAACCACGCCCACTTTATCGATATCGAAAATTACGAAAAATGAAAAAAATGCCATAATTCTATACCAAATACGAAAAAAGGGATGAAACATGGTAACTGGATTGGTTTGTTGACGCAAAATATAACTTTGGAAAAATCTTTGTAAAATGGGTGTGACACCTACCATATTAAGTAGAAGAAAATGAAAAAGTTCTACAAGGCGAAATCAACAGCCCTTGGAATCTTGGCAGGAATACTGTTAGTGGTATTGCATATATAAATAAATTAGCAGTACCCGACAGATGATTTTCTGGATCACCTGGTCCACATTTTGGTGGATATCACGAGAACGCCTTCACATATACATCTAAGGGCCACTCGCTTTTAAAACCCTCATTAATACCTTTAATTTGATATCCATATCGTACAAAAACATACCAGAGTCACCCCTGTCCCACCCTAATGGCGATATCTCGAAAAGGCGTCCACCTATAGAACTAATGCCCCCTCTCTCTTAAAATGCTCAGTAACACCTTTCGTTTGATACCCATATCGTACAAACATTCTAGAGTAACCCCTGGCCCACCCTAATGGCGATATCTCGAAAAGGCGTCCACCTATAGACCTAGTGTCCACTCCCTCTTAAAATGCTCAGTAACACCTTTCGTTTGATACCCATATCGTACAAACATTCTAGAGTCACCCCTGGCCCACCCTAATGGCAATATCTCGAAAAGGCGTCCACCTATAGACCTAATGCCCACTCCCTCTTAAAATGCTCAGTAACAGCTTTCGTTTGATACCCATATCGTACAAACATTCTAGAGTCACACCTGGCCCACCCTAATGGCGATATTTCGAAAAGGCGTCCACCTATAGAACTAAGGATTACTCCCTTTTAAAATACTCATTACCACCTTTCATTTGATACCCATATCGTACAAACACATTCTAGAGTCACCCTGGCCCACCCTAATGGCGATATCTCGAAAAGGCGTCCACCTATAGACCTAATGTCCACTCCCTCTTAAAATGCTCAGTAACACCTTTCGTTTGATACCCATATCGTACAAACATTCTAGAGTCACCCCTGGCCCACCCTAATGGCGATATCTCGAAAAGGCGTCCACCTATAGACCTAATGTACACTCCCTCTTAAAATGCTCAGTAACACCTTTCGTTTGATACCCATATCGTACAAACATTCTAGAGTCACCCCTGTCCCACCCTAATGGCGATATCTCGAAAAGGCGTCCACCTATAGACCTAATGCCCACTCCCTCTTAAAATGCTCAGTAACACCTTTCGTTTGATACCCATATCGTACAAACATTCTAGAGTCACACCTGGCCCACCCTAATGGCGATATCTCGAAAAGGCGTCCACCTATAGAACTAAGGATTACTCCCTTTTAAAATACTCATTACCACCTTTCATTTGATACCCATATCGTACAAACACATTCTAGAGTCACCCTGGCCCACCCTAATGGCGATATCTCGAAAAGGCGTCCACCTATAGACCTAATGCCCACTCCCTCTTAAAATGCTCAGTAACACCTTTCGTTTGATACCCATACCGTACAAACATTCTAGAGTCACCCTTGGTCCAGCTTTATGGCGATATCTCGAAAAGGCGTCCACCTATAGAACTAAGGATTACTCCCTTTTAAAATACTCATTACCACCTTTCATTTGATACCCATATCGTACAAACACATTCTAGAGTCACCCTGGCCCACCCTAATGGCGATATCTCGAAAAGGCGTCCACCTATAGACCTAATGCCCACTCCCTCTTAAAATGCTCAGTAACACCTTTCGTTTGATACCCATATCGTACAAACATTCTAGAGTCACCCTTGGTCCACCTTTATGGCGATATCTCGAAAAGGCGTCCACCTATAGAACTAAGGATTACTCCCTTTTAAAATACTCCTTACCACCTTTCATTTGATACCCATATCGTACAAACACATTCTAGAGTCACCCCTGGCCCACCCTAATGGCGATATCTCGAAAAGGCGTCCACCTATAGACCTAATGCCCACTCCCTCTTAAAATGCTCAGTAACACCTTTCGTTTGATACCCATATCGTACAAACATTCTAGAGTCACCCCTGGCCCACCCTAATGGCGATATCTCGAAAGGGCGTCCACCTATAGACCTAATGCCCACTCCCTCTTAAAATGCTCAGTAACACCTTTCGTTTGATGCACATATCGTACAAACACATTCTAGAGTCACCCCTGGCCCACCCTAATGACGATATCTCGAAAAGGCGTCCACCTATAGACCTCATGCCCACTCCCTCTTAAAATGCTCAGTAACACCTTTCGTTTGATACCCATACCGTACAAACATTCTAGAGTCACCCCTGGCCCACCCTAATGGCGATATCTCGAAAAGGCGTCCACCTATAGACCTAATGCCCACTCCCTCTTAAAATGCTCAGTAACACCTTTCATTTGATTCCCATATCGTACAAACACATTCTAGAGACACCCCTGGTCCACCTTTATGGCGATATCTCGAAACGGCGTCCACCTATGGAACTAAGGATCACTCCTTTTCAAAATACTCATTAACAGCTTTCATTTGATACCCATATCGTACAAACACATTATAGAATCACCCCTGGTCCACCTTAATGGGGACATCTCGAAAAGGCGTCCACCGATAGACCTAAGGCCCACTCCCTCTTAAAATGCTCAGTAACACCTTTCATTTGATACCCATATCGTACAAACAAATTCTAGAGTCAGCCCTGGTCTACCTTTATGGCGATATCCCTAAATGGCGTTCATCCATAGAACTATGGCCTATTCTCTCTTAAAATACTCTTTAATACCTTTCATTTGATACACATGTTATACAACCACATTCCAGGGTTACCCCAGATTGATTTTCCTTATTTTGTCTCCATAGCTCTCAACTGAGTATGTTATGTTCGGTTACACCCGAACTTAGCCTTCCTTACTTGTTTTCATCTAGTATTGCTATCTTTTCGTGGCATTCAGAATCGCGTTTACCTTTCCGACTCTGTGCTAGAGCTTGCCTGAGCCTGATTAGAGCTTAAAACCACATTTTGTTCTTGCTCCCGTTTAAAATTGGTTTTCCACGCACATTTCACTTACATTCAAGCTTAAGTTAATTTATGTTAATTTGCTGCAATGACAGCATGTAATTTTACTTCAACTGCCCCACCTCCATTGTAATGTCTAAACTTCAAGTGGCGCCATGTAAGCACACAACAACAGCAATAAAAACAAATAGCTAACATACTGCGTAACGTTTGTTCATAGTGTTTGCCGTTACTGGCAAGAGCGCATATTGTTATTGTATTGTGTCTGTTACCGCTGCAGCTGTGGTTTTGTTGTTACTAATGTATGTGTATAACCTCACTTTACCATTTTTACTATTTTTTCCTGTCTGTCATCATCTAATTTGTTGCTTGCGCTGCAATTTTTCTTAATGGAATTTATTTTATTTTCACAGCAATTTTTCCACAGAATTTATTCTTATTGCATTTTGTTTCCTTTTATTGATTTTTTTTTTATCA
>JARSSU010049047.1:0-25180 GCA_029619165.1 Eurosta solidaginis | reverse complement strand
GTATAATATGCAAATGAATGTATGTTGAATAAATTGGGAATGCTCGACTTAAATTTTCGTTAGGACGGTGAAATGCATTTAAGCGTTTAGTTTAGTTATTTTTCAAAATTCACTTTTTCCTCTTGCTTGAGTCTCTTTACTAATCGTGAATGGATCGATTTTGCAAAAGACTCGTTGATATTTTACTTAACCAGGTATTAGTTTTTCATATAAACTTGCTTTAACCAGGTCCGCAGAAAGAAAACGAGTTGTCGAATTACGTAGAGCTAAAAATTAAAAAGGTCTTGGTCGAGTCGACTGACAAATAATCCCGTAACAGTTGCGATATGAATCTAAATACAAACTCGAAATTGTCCTAAAAAAATTCAAAATAAGGAAGACTAAGTTCGGGTGTAACCGAAATTTACATACTCAGCTGAGAGCTTTGGAGACAAAATAAGGGAAAATAACCATTTAGCAAAATGAACTTAGGGTACCCCTGGAATGTGTTTGTATGACATTGGTTTCAAATGGAAGGTATTAAAGAGTATTTTAAAAGGGAGTGCACCATAGCTCTATAGGTGGACGCAATTTCAGATTATCGCCACAAAGGTCGACCAGGGGTGGCTCTAGAATGTGCTTGGACGACATGGGTATAAAATGAAAGGTGTTAATGAGTATTTTAAAAGGGAGTGGGCCTTAGTTCTACAGGTGGACGCCTTTTCGAGATAATGCCATAAAGGTGGACCAGTGGGTGACTATATAATGTGTTTGTATGATATGGGTACCAAATTAAAGGTATTAATGAGGGTTTTAAAAGGGAGTGACCCTTAGTTGTATATGTGAAGGCGATTCGAGATATCGAACGAAATATGGATCAGGGTGACCCCGAACATCATCAGCCGGTATCGCTAATTTATTTATATATGTAATACCACGAACAGTAGTCCTGCCAAGATTCCAAGGGCTTTTGATTTCGCCCTGCAGAACTTTTTCATTTTCTTCTCCTTGATATGGTAGGTGTCACAACCATTTTACAAAGTTTTTTCTAAAGTTACATTTTGCGTCAATAAACCAATCCAATTACCATGTTTCATCTCCGTTTTCATATTTGGTACAGAATTATGGCATTTTTTTCATTTTTCGTAATTTTCGATATCGAAAAAGTGGGCGTGGTCATAGTCGGATTTATATAGCAAGATAAAGGAAATTCAGATAAGTACATGTACTGAGTTTAGTAAAGGTACATCAATTTTTGCTCAAGTTATCGTGTTAACGGCCGAGCGGAAGGACAGACGGTCGACTGTGTATAAAACTGGGCGTGGCTTCAACCGATTTCGCCCATTGTCACAGAAAACAGTTATCGTCATAGAATCTATGCACGCACCAAATTTCACAAGGATTGGTAAATTTTAGTTCGACTTATGGCCTTAAAAGTATTATAGACGAATTAAATGAAAAAGGGCGGAGCCACGCCCATTTTGAAATTTTGTTTTATTTTTTGTATTTGGTTGCACCATATCATTATTTGAGTTGAATGTTGGCATAATTTACTTATATAGTGAAAGATTTTAAATTTTTTGTTAAAATTGACTTAAAAAAAATATTTTTAAAGTGGGCGTGTTCGTCATCCGATTTCGCTAATTTTTATTCAGCAAAAACATAGTAATAGGAGCAACGCGCCTGCCAAATTTCATTTTGATATCTTCAACGACTGCGAAATGACAGCTTGCAAAACTTTTAAATTACCTTCTTTTAAAATTGGGCGGTGCCACGCCCATTGTCCAAGAATTTACTAATTTTCTGTTTTGCGTCATAAGTTCAACACAGCTACCAAGTTTTATCGCTTTACCCGTCTTTGGTAATGAATTATCGCACTTTTTCGGTTTTTCGAAATTTCGATATCGAAAAAGTGGGCGTGGTTGTAGTCCGATTTCGTTCATTTTAAATAGCAATCTGAGATGAGCGGCCAGGAACCTACATACCAAATTTCATCAAGATACCTTAAAATTTACTCAAGTTATCGTGTTTACAGACGGACGGACGGACGAACGGACGGACATGGCTATATGAATTTCTTTTTTCACCCAGATCATTTTGATATATAGAAGCCTATATCTATCTCGATTAGTTTATGCCGTTACGGATTACCGTTATACGAACAAAGCTCTGCTCAGCTGAGTATAAAAATGCGAAAAGCTTCGGTGATAGCCATAAAATGATCCAGAGATGATTCCTAAGTGATAGCAAAATGGTACCGAAACAGTCAAGAAAATATTTGTAAGACTCTACCAAAATAAAATTTAAATCATTGATGAATGGTTCCGAAAGTCCCGTTTTATTTTTAAATTAACCGGAAATAGCCCAAGGGCATTCGTAAAGCAATACCGAAATTAAATCGAAGTGATCTGTTAAATAATTCCAAAACTATTAAGAAATATTTCTAAACTATTTTTGGTTACGAAATTATGCTGACACAAGTTCGAAATAATCTCGAAATGGTCACGAAATTATCTTAAAAGAGACCCAACACGACTCCAAAATATAAACGAAAAACTAAACCAAAACTGCTTGGAATGCTCAAGGGATAATTTTGGGTATATTTGGGGATCATTTTGAGACTAATTTAGAAAATTCTCTTGCATGATTTCATAACCATTCTATCTAGGGTTACGAAATTAATCCAACGAAATTTCGACAATATTTCGAAGTAGTCTTGAAATTATAAGTAGTCCCAAATTAATTAATATTATGTATTAGAACAAACCCAAAATTTCTCTGAGATAATTCCAAAAAAGTTCGCTATGATACCGAAAACAATTTGAAAATTATATTGAAATGCACCTACAATTACCACAAAAACCCGTTTCATAATAATAAAATTATCTCTAATAGGTCTCGAGAAATTCACTTAACTTTTCCGAAAATAAACTCGAAGCAATCAAGAGTTACTATCGAAATGATATCGAAATATTTACTGCCTTGAATAATTCCGAATTTATCCAGAAAACAATTCCTAAATGGTTCCGAATTCAACTGCTGAATGGAGTATCTCCTTATCTCGGCTGCCATTTGAAAACTCCATGTAAAAAACACTTTTGAAAAACGCCTTCTTTCAAAATTAGTTTCAAAAAACTTCCAATCTCAAAACTTGGTTGAGCAATGCCCTATCCAACGTCAAAATATAAGGAAGTTTTAAATTTGCACAAATATAGGTTTTTGAAAACAATGAGCGTGGTTCCGCCATCTAAGTTCGTGCTAGAGTATTGGAAACAAATGTTGAGAAATTGGGTATTCAATTAGTAGGGTCATATTCTACTTTGAAACCAAAATTAACGTGAAATAGTGCAAAAACTGTAGCAAGTACTCTTTCTGAGCTGAAGGTCGGTGTTGCAGTTAAAAACAAAATGTTTCCTAATCCAAGCATTCGGATTTGTATGATTCATACTCATTAAAAAAATATCGTTGGCGTGGGTCAAGTAGGTTCAGAGCTATACCGATTTAAAAAATACTGTTGCATGGTACGGCGTAATTTCGCCCAGCTTTACAAAATTAATTAGTTCTCAATTTATGTGACCAATAAACTAAGTATCAAACCTGTGAGCTCATACGCCCAATGTGTCTCCAGTACTGCTTCCGAATCAATAGCCGAACCATTACGAGCTAGAGTATTGTATGTTTAATATATAGCCAGAATTGATACAATCAATGTTGCCAGATGCACATGAAATTAAACATGCTACCAAGCCAGTAATGCTTTACACTCCTTCTTGATGTAAGATATTTCGGACTAAACTGTGCTGGTTTAATGCCGAAGCTTCATAAGTGCGATATTGAGTGAGAGTGTTGCAAATATTTTGGCTCCTACTCAACGCTGAGATAAGCATGTCTGTGACAACTTGAAGGAGCACTGATTATAAAATGAAGGTAACATTTTCCCAAACCTGTGGAGAGTTTTCTTTTTATTTCGAAGTTTAGTAATTTCGTGCTAGTGGTGAGGGTACTAATCCTGCGTTTACGGAATTGACACTTGAATTTAACACTCAGAGATGCTTGCATAATCAGGTTGGGATTCAAATCAGATTCCAGCAGCACTTTCAAATGCCATTTAATAAAGAATTTCATATTTTTGAGGAGGTATCTATTTAGTTATTTAAAATAAAATATTTACTTACTTACTTACTTAATTGGCGCTTAACCGTCTAAACGGTTATGGCCGTCCAACAAGGCGCGCCAGTCGCTCCTTCGCTCCGCCAACCGGCGCCAATTGGTCACACCAAGGGAGTTTAAATCGTTTTCCACCTGGTCCTTCCAACGGAGTGGGGGCCGCCCTCTACCTCTGCTTCCATAGGCGGGTTCCGATAGAAACACTTTCTTGGCCGGAGCATCATCTTTCATTCGCATAACATGGCCTAGCCAGCGCAGCCGCTGCGTTTTAATTCGCTGGACTATGTTGATGTCTGCGTATAGCTCGTACAGCTCATCATTAAATCTTCTTCGGTACTCGCCATCGCCAACGCGTAGAGGTCCATAAATCTTTCGAAGAACTTTTCTCTCGAACACTCCCAAAGCCGCTTCATCTGCTGTTGTCATGGTCCATGCTTCTGCCCCATATAGCAGGACGGGTACGATAAGTGACTTGTAGAGTATGATTTTCGTTCGCCGAGAGAGGACTTTACTTTTCAATTGCCTACCTAGTCCAAAGTAGCATTTATTGGCAAGATTGATTCTTCGCTGGATTTCAGTGCTGATGTTGTTGCTAATGTTGATGCTGGTTCCCAAATAAACGAAGTCTTTTACTATTTCGAAATTATGGCTGCCAACAGTAGCGTGGTTGCCAAGGCGCATATGCGCTGACTCTTTGCTCGATGACAGCAGGTACTTCGTTTTGTCCTCATTCACCATCAAACCCATCTTTACCGCTTCTTTTTCCAGCTTGGAGTAAGCAGAACTAACAGCGCGGGTGTTTAGGCCGATGATATCAATGTCATCAGCATATGCCAGTAATTGCACGCTTTTATAGTATATTGTTCCAGCGCGGTTAAGTTCTGCAGCTAGTATAATTTTCTCCGGCATCAAATTAAAGAAATCGCACGATAGGGGGTCACCCTGTCTGAAACCTCGTTTAGTTTCGAACGGCTAGGAGAGGTCCTTCCCAATTCTGACTGAGCTGATGGTGTTGCTCAACGTCATTTTGCACAGCCGTATAAGTTTTGCGGGGAAACCAAATTCAGACATAGCGGCATATAGGTAGCTCCTTTTCGTGCTGTCGAAGGCGGCTTTAAAGTCGACGAAGAGGTGATGTGTGTCGATTCTCTTTTCACGGGTTTTTTCCAAGATTTGGCGCATTGTGAAAATCAAAAAAATAAAAAATAAAATATTTAGTCTTGTAAAATACAAAATATTGAAATGAAGCGTCGTTGGCCCAACTCACTTTTATCGTAACTCTCAGATATGTGCAACCCTCATCACTGCCTTTTTGCACGACATTACATTAACACATTAACATATACCCACAGCACGTGACCTCAATTTGTAAACAAAATTTTCTTACAGACTTAAATTGTCAGATTGGATAGGTCGATAAATCAAAATTAGTTAAATATAACTCATACGCCATGGGTGGCCCAAAGTGATAAATCTAGTTGTACAAAAGTTACTATGTAACTTATATTTTGCGTACATGTACATAACCCACGTATATATATGTATATGTATATGGCAATAAACAGACTAATAGTTTACATGCGTGTTTATATGTAAGTATATATTCAAATAAATAGCCGACAAAACGCGTGTGCGTATGTAGTAAAAGGTTAACATATTGTAGTAGTCATAAAACATGTCTTGCCAAGTAAGTATAAATATGTAGCTTTAGTGAAAAATCAATACACTTACTTATACACATGCATCGATTTGTAAAACCACAAAATGGCAGGATGGCATTCAAATGCAAAGCAATCAAGTCAAACTGTACATTCAGACAAAAATACATTCGTATATACAAACAAAGTACATACCGAATGCTCATTTGTCTACAAAACAGTTTTTTCTTTGTATTCTTGTGGTTCCTTTGTATGTATATTGGGGTGAGTGGGTATGTATGAGTGAGCTAACAAATAACAAATAAGAAATCATTTCAAACGCTTCATCATTATCCCTGCCACAATGTTTCAATTCGCTTTTATAGCAAAGCAAAATAGGGATTTTCAAATCAAAAGACTTTAAAAAATAAAAAGTGTTCTGTACAAATTCCAATGCAAATATGATGATAATGATGTGTAATATGCTAATATTGGATTTGTATGTAGTGGAAGAACTAGTAAATATATTATGCAAGCAAATGTTAATACAACAAGTAAGAAAGTCTAAGTTCGGGTGAAAGCGATTATTATATACCCAGCTGTACACTTGAAATGATGTTGTTGTTTGCTTTGCGTGGTTAATAGTGTTACAAGGCTGCGCAGTAATATATATATGGGTCTATTCTGAACTCATTTTCGTTTAAAAGAAACAATACAGAGGCTACCACTAATACACTAGAGCGGGTAAAATGCAGTTTAAGAGTTGTAGCTATGAACAAAACTTTAATGCCAAATTTCGTTCGGTTTGGAACTTTTGTTCTATATATGGCAATAAAAGTATTTTGTAAAGAGTAACCATAAAAGGGACAGGTCAAGCCCATTTTTGAAATTTGTTTAAGTTTTGTTCTAAGTTCAACCATACTACTACTCAAATAGAATATTAGTCAATTGCAGTTAAATACAATAGAGGTATTGCAAACTTTTTATACTCAGTTGAGCAGAGCTCAAAGATTATATTAACTTTGATTGGATAACGGTTGGTTGTACAGGTATAAATGAATCGAGATAGATATATACTTCCATATATCAAAATCATCAGTATCGAAAAAAAATTTGATTGAGCCATGTCCGTCCGTCCATTACCACGATAACTTGAGTAAATTTTGAGGTATATTGATGAAATTTGGTACGAAGGTTCCTGGGCACTCATCTCAGAGCGCTGTTTAAAATGAACGATATCGGATTATAACCACGCCCACTTTTTCGAATCGAAAATTTCGAAAAACCGAAAAAGTGCGATAATTCATTGCCAAAGACGGATAAAGCGATGAAGCTTGGTAGGCGGGTTGACCTTATGACGCAAAATAGAAAATTAGTAAAATTTTAGACAATGGGCGTGGCACCGCCCACTTTTAAAAGAAGGTAATTTAAAAGTTTTGCAAGCTGTAATTTGGCAGTCATTGAAGATATCATGATGCAATTTGGCAGGAACGTTACTACTATTACTATATATGTGCTAAATAAAAATTAGAAAAATCGGAAGAAGAACACGCCCACTTTAAAAAAAATTTTTTTTAAATCAAATTTAAACAAAAAATTGAATATCTTTACAGTATGTAAGTAAATTATGTTAACATTCAACTCCAGTAATGATATGGTGCAACAAAATACAAAAATAAAAGAAAATTTCAAAATGGGCGTGGTTTCGCCCTTTTTCATTTAGTTTGCCTAAAATACTTTCAATGCCATAAGTGGAAAAAAAAATTTACCAATCCTTCTGAAATTTGGTAGAGGCATAGACTCTATGACGGTAACTGTTTTCTGTGAAAATGGGCGAAATCGGTTGAAGCCACGCCCAGTTTTTATACACAGTCGAGCGTACTTATATGAACTCACTTTATCTTGGTACAAAAAATGGCCGAAATCCGACTATAACCGCGTCCACTTTTTCGAAATCGAAAATTACGAAAATGGAAAAAAAACCATAATTCTATACCAAATATGAAAAAGGGATGAAACATGGTAATTTGATTGGTTTATTGACGCAAAAAATAACTTTAGAAAAAACTTTGTAAAATGGGTTTGACGCCTACCATATTAAGTAGAAAAAAATGAAAAAGTTTTGCAGGCCGCAATCAAAAGCCCTTGAAATCTTGGCAGGAATACTGCTCGTGGTATTACATATATAAATAAATTAGCGGTACCCGACAGATAACGTTGTGGGTCACCCTGGTCCACATTTTGGTCGATATCTCGAAAACGCCTTCACATATAAAACTAAGGGCCACTTCCTTTTAAAACCCTCTTTAGTACCTTTAATTTGATACCCATATCGTACAAACACATTATAGAGTCACCCCTGGTCCACGTATATGGCGATATCTGGAAAAAGCGTCCACATATAGAACTAAGGCCCACTCCCTTTTAAAATACTCATTAACACCATTCATTTCATACCCATATCGTACAAACACATTCTAGAGTCACCCCTGGTTCATCTTTAGAACTATGGCCGACTCCGTTTTAAAATACTCTTTAATACCTTCCATTGATACCCATGTCATACAAGCACATTCCATGGTTATCCTAGGTTCATTTTCCTACATGGTGATTTGCCCTTATTTTGTCTCCAAAGCTCTCAGCTGGGTATGTAATGTTCGGATACACCCGAACTTAGCCTTGCTTACTTGCTTAAGGTTCGACTTTTAGGAAAAGTGGACACGTTCTTTAATCGATTTTGACTATCTTCACTAAATCTATATAATTTGGTAGTGTCTCTGCCAAATTTCAATGTAATATTTTTAACGACTTTTGATTTACGACTAGTTCAAATTCCAAATTTTCTTCTTCTAACTGTGGGTGGTGCCACGCCCATAGTCCAAAGTTTCTTATGAATTTATATTTTGCGCCATAAAACAATCCAATACCAATTTCATTAGCTTCTCCGTTTTCGTTTTTGAATTATTTCGTTTTTTCCATTTTTTCTAAATTTTCGATATCGAAAAAGTGGTCGTGGTTATCGTCCGATTTCGCTCACATTTAATAACATCTATATATTCTGGGTCCGGATAAGTCCGTATACCGAATTCGGTGAAGATATCTCAATTTTTGCTCAAGATATTGTGTTAACGGACTGACAGACGGATGGACGGAAATGCTTAACCATTTTTTTTCGATACTGATGATTTTGATATATAGAAGTATATATCTATCTCGATTCCTTTATACCTTTACAGCCAACAGTTATCCAATCAAAGTATGGACAAGTACAATTGGGTATAAAAATCGTTGAAACTTATTGCGGACTAACAGTGAGCAGATGGAAAGAGATAAGTTGTGTTGTGTGTATAATATTTATGAGGGTCTATAAATTTACTAAATATAATCACAGTTGTGTTGAAGGTACGGATATAAAAAAAATACCCTTTTAGTGATATATATTTATTTGTCTGTGTGAATTTGTTTGAATTTACATATGAGGCAATATTTTATTTACCAATTTATTGAAGTGCTTCTTTTTCAAAAGGTAAATTCCAGTATTGATTTCATGGCTATGAAGTTCTTTTGTTATTGCGAATATAAACAGTTGTGTACAATAACAGTTTTGTATAGAACAAGAAATCCTTACTATTTTTTGAGATGCCTCAACTGTAAGTTGTAGCCTTTTTTTCAATCGTATTACGTGTGGAAAAAGTGTTACGTTGTACAGTGAAATTCGCACTGGATTATTTCCAAAAGGAGCATTCATTGCATCACCTTCATTTCTGCGCTCCGATCCATCACGTTTGATATACTAATATAGAAATGGTCGTTTTATTAAATTTCACCCAACTTCAACCGAAGAATACTATTTATCTCAGTCCCATATTTCGAGGAAAAAAATCATTGTACATCGCTATAACACTTTGTCGTAGTGAGATATAGTAGTATGCTGATATCTTGAATTTAAGTTCTCTTCAATGTTATAAAGCTTATGAATTTGGAAAATACCGCGAACTTCGTAGATATTGGCAAACTCCTCTTCAAGGTATTAGAAACCAAATCAGGCTTCGGAAAAGGCAACTCTTGTGACGTTTGTTTAGCTTAGCCTTGAGAAGATAGTTCCAGCAGTAGATCTCAAACCCAAAACCCATTTACTAGCGGGAAAAGCCTACAAAAGTTGGAGTGTGGTGGACACTGCTTTCCGGCGTTACATGTTTATAAGTAAGGTCTCGTTATAACAGTAGATGTAGGAAGTGCGAGCTGCAAGAGGAAACGGCTGAGAAAGTTGGATGTTCATGTCCTGCTCTCGCCAGGTCAAGGTTCCAGCTATTATGAGCGGCAGACTTACCACGTCTCCAATCAGCAATTAAGCTAGATAGTAGAAATCTTATAGTATTTGCCAAGTGGATGAAGTTATTGTATAACATAAGTCCCACAACTGGATTAGGTTCTTACCTTTGGTTGTCAAACAAATTATCGTAACACTATGGACACATTCAGTCTATGTTAGATCTTTATTGACGGACCAGTTACAATTTACCTAACTTGGCATGTGGTAATGATATTCTGAATCTCTGCCATGCCTGTCTTGGTTAATGTTGCGAAAATATGGGTTCTGCGGAGAACGAGGACAAGAAAAAGTTCTCACTGTTATTAACAGCAGAATCGATATATTTATGCATCTTTATTAGCCACGACGCTGGTGGCGTATATAAAATTGAAACATGTCGGTTTAGGAACTAGAACCAAATGCTAGAATGGTGGAAGTTAATGATCCTGCTCTCTTCGAAAATGGTGTGAGTCGGATGAGATATGCATAATATTTTCATATTGCCACTGATTATGTAAAAAAAAACATTAAATTTTGGTGGAGCTTATTTTTAAATCATAATAGCTCTAAAAGGCAAGATCAAATTACTGGCATATGTCAACTAGCGAGTACGATTATTTGGTAGATACATAACTCATATAATTTTTTGAAATAATTTGGTCGCTTGAGTGAAAATGGGTTTCAGTCAGTGATCGTATCACATGAGATGGCGAGAGTAAGTGTAGCAGGGTTAAGATAAAAGAGGTGGCACTAGCAAAAGAGAGAAGGAGAAAAAAAGAGAGGTGAGAGAATGAAAAGCAAGAAAAAGAATTTATAAAGGGGAAAATAGAGAATGAGGATGAGAGAATGCGGGAAGAGGTTAAATGAGAAATTAAGTGGGCGAAAATTCTACGTTGGGAAGAGTTCGAATGGGAAACGTAATGAAATTCTAAAGAAGGAAGTATTGCAAGAGAAACATTGGAGGAAGAAATAAGAGCACATAATATTAGCAAAAGGCGGGAAACTAGGCCCGGAAGGAAAATTGCAATAGAAAGGAAAAGAATAAAGAAATAAAAAGTAAAAGTAAAATTGGGAGTTAGGAAAAGTGGAATGCGTGGAGAGAAACGGAAAAAACCTTACGAAAGTAGTACGACTTTTTTTTTACATATATTTCCTTGAATTATCTGAAATTGTATAGCCTTTGTAGTAAAGGAATTGAGTATTTTGGCAGTTGCTTAGCAACTTAGTTTTTATATGCATTTATTAAGTTGTCTATTTGGTCTGAGACATAAAGCAACGCTGCTCATTCTATCCCATTTTCAAAACCCGCATTCGTTTTGTACTGAAATCATCACGATATTGCGAATACGGGCAAGGGAATAGCCACGAGACAGGAAAGACCAGAAGGTGAGTAAAAAGGAAAATTAAAAGAAAAACTTAAAAATTCTAACCCAAATGGAGGCACATTTGTTAAGGCTATTTCAAAATAAATTGTTTTTTAGGACAAGCTTAAGAGTTTTACATTTTAATTTAAAATAAGAAAGCAAACTTTCAATTGAATTTATATTAATCTTGACAATATGTTTTATTTTCAGATTTAGGACCACGAAAGGAACAAAGAAAGTTAAAATGCTGCAATTAATACTTTTATGTCATTGGAATATTGTTAAAAATATTGTTTAAAAATTTTTGATATTGCTTTTCCCGGGACTTGAACCCGGGATCCTTGTTGTGTACATAAAAACAGGAACGTTGAATATGCTCCCCTTTTCCGGCAAAACTATAATTCTAAGGTATGAACTACTAGAAAGGTGTTGATATGTCTTCTCAAGGAGAATCTGGTCATCCAACAAGGCGTGCTCCAAGGGGCGCCCTCCTCCTCTGATTCCGTAGGCGTGTTTCGATAAAAATGCTTTCTTAGCCCAAGCATCATCTTCCAATAACATGACGTAGCCAGCGTAGCCGCGGAGTTTTAATTTGCTAGACTATGTCGATGTATGCATAAAGCTCGCGAAGCTCATCATAAATCTTCTTCGGTACTCGCCGTCGCCAACGCGTAGAAGTACGTAAATCTTTCGAAGACATTTACTCTCGAAGACTCCCAGGGCCGTTTCATCTGATGTTGTTATGGTCCATGCTTCTGCACCATATAGCAGGACGGGTCCGATAAGTGACTTTTGGAGGGAGGAGACTTTACTTTTCAATTGCGAACCTAGTCCAAAGTAGCATCTATTGGCAAGAGTGATTTATCGCTATACTTCAGATCTGATGTTGTTGTTTGCGTCACTGTTTCGTCGTTAGGAGCTTTTATTTCCCCTCATCACTTCGGCGGTCTGCATTCGCTATCGCACAGACGGATTTTCATGATAGGTGAATTGAAAGACATTCTTTTAAGCACTGCAGCTAGTTTGAGAGTCCACACTATGTGAAAACGACTTCGGAGCTCAAAAGGCATTCGAAGAAATATGGAGCTCCTTAAGATGATAATGATGGCATATTTATTTTAAGGCCTGACTGTCGATTAACCAGATTACAATTAAAGGACAATTTCGACGGTAGCAAAATGTATCAAAAGCAACAAATACATATTGTAACGAAAACTAATAACACTAAACAACACATAACCAAATTAATCATTGTGTCTAAGCATATGTCCATACAAGCAGCGGAGAGCAACGCACAAACACATGCATATATCTGAATACTCCCAAAAGTAGGCAATAATTTGTGCAAGTTTCACTCACATATACACGCGCATGTGAGAAGCTATACACGTGCATCTGTAGTTATAATTTTATAGTTGGTAACTAATTAAATTCTGGAAACGACTAGAAGTATGGAACGAGGAAATCGAAGAGTATTAAAGAGCGTAATCTGAGAAATCAGCAATGAGTTTGATTGAAGCACATATCTGTCGAGAAGTAGTAGTATTGTACAGACTTGAATGAAGCCATTTCGCATTCTTGAATAGTGGAGTTATTTATTCAAAAGTTTAGTGATTCGAACGTTAGTAGACGGTTGCAAATAAGAGGAATTTCAGTAAAATCGTTTACAATTGGTGTCAGAAGAGGAAATTGTTGAATAAATTCTGGAGATTTCGAATACAATTTGGACATGGCAAAGTTAAGTGAATTAAGGATCCAGCAACTGAAAAAGGAATTGGAGAACCGTGGATTGAATACAACCGGCAATAACATCGAACTTCAAGCACGTCTGCGAGAGGTATTGTAGTTGGAAGGAATTAATGTGGACGAGTATGTCTTTTATCCTGATGTGGAAGAGCCAGCGACTAAAACGGAGGAGAGATAGACTCCGAATCCATTGGCAAGTGTAGACACTAACGCGATACTGGCAGTGTTGAAGCAAATGTCGTCACAAATATCAACCGAAATGTCATCTCAACTGGAATAACAGGAGACGTATATGGTATCACATCTGGAAGCACAGAAGAAACGTATAACATCTCAACTGTAAGAGCAGAAGACTTAGATATATTGGGATGCCATGCTGGAATCACAGGAGACACGTATTTCAGAAATGTCGACACAGATTACATCAAAGATGGAAACACAACTGAAAGAGCAAGAGGTATGCATAACAGTACAACTCGAAGTGCAAGAGGCGCGTATATCATCAAAACTCGAGAGCGCGTGTGGACGAGAAAATAACGCAGTTTGAGGAAAAAATCGAAGCCGAGGTGGAAGCATTTTGAGAGGTCTTATACAGGAGTTGCAATTAAATCGCCCAGCTGTTTCAGCAAGCAATACGAAGGTAAAAACTCCATCTTTTGACGCTTCTGTTCCTTTCCAGGTCTTTAAGCTACAGTTTGAGAAGACCGCAGCAGTGAACAACTGGAATGCTGAAGATAAAGTTGCTGCACTGTTCATGCCATTGAAAGGGCTGCACTGAAATTTTACAAACCATTCCAGAGGGCGACGACTGTTATGAAGCATGATCGGCGCTCTAGAGAGACGATACGGAACCGAGCATAGGAGACAGATATACCAAATGGCGTTACTGAACCGCTTCCAGAGGCCTGGTGAGACATTGCAAGAGTTCGCGTCGGATGTTGAAAGGCTGGCACATTGAGCGAACGCGGACGCACCCGTGGAATATACCGAAAGGGTAAAAATCCAGAGCTTTAGTTAATGGAATATGGGATATCGAAAAGGAGCGAGCGACATACGCAAACCAAAACCTACATTCACAGAAACGGTATCACATGCTCTGATTCAGGAAACAGCATCGCTTCTGTGTAAGCCAGCGTTCAAAGCACGCCGTGTGGAGGTAGAAATGCCAGACTGGGTGAACACAATATTGGAGGCGCTGAAAGGATCGCAAAAGCGGAGTGAAAGAGTTATCAAATGTTCAAATGCGGGAAACCGGTCACATTGCACGTCATTGCGATCTTTGATCCTAGTGGTTGCAACAGCATGGGCGGGTCTGAATAACAAAGCTGGAGGGGATGAGCAAGAGCGAGTAAGATGGAGAGATCGAGAGCTATCTCCAGCTATTGAATATCCTGTGATATCCGTGTGTCAGAAATTGGAAGGAAATCAAGCAGTCTTACCGTCAGAGGGAATGTGGATGGCAAAGAACGTGTACTTACTGTAGAAATGGGGAGCATCTCATTCCTTAATCCCGATCTGACTTGGTCAAGAGGAGAGTAAAACCGTTACCTGGAGCAAGGTTGCGTACGGTCACAGGCGAGTATAACCAAGTCCAAGAAGAAGTGGTATGTGAGGTCTTAATTGGAAAGGTCATGGTTCTACACAAATTCATTGTGGCGGAGATTGTTGATGAAGTCATATTGCGAGTGACTCCTTAGTTGACCATGACATCAGGATCGACATGCAAAGAAGGAATATGCGCTACAAGAAGCAGGATATACCACTTAACTTTAGTTTGGAGAAAGGGTTCAGCAGTAAACGAGTGCTGCTGGAGGAGATTCGACAGAGGAAAGTTGATAGGGCAAAGGTTGAAGGAACGAATGTGCCAAACAAATCAAAACCGAAGGTACCTGCGAGAGAAACAATGGCATTGAAAAACCTAATGGACGCACTAAAATGAACGAAAGAATTTCTCAGAAAGAATGCAGGGTGGTTTTCAAACCAGGGCGCACTACTGTTGGGAAAACGTCGAGACGATACTGATATGCAAAGTCAATCCGTCAAGAGCAAGCTCTACAAAGTAGTCATTGGCCAAACAACAGAGTGCGAGGTACGAGCCAGGATAATGAGTGGTAAGATGAAACGCATTACTATAAGTAAAATAATTCCGAAGGTTTCTTGGAGGAAGATTTGGTACTGTTATACAACCCTCACCGGCAGAAAGATGGTACCATCCAAATTTCGGTGCAGTTGGGAAAGCCCGTACAAAGTTGTGAAGAAGATCAGTGACACCATCTACCGCATACAAACCATTGGGAAACCACGAAAGAGAAGAGTGATTCATTTGGAGAAGCCAGCGGCGTTTGATCAAGAAATTTGTCTAGTCAGTGCGATCAGGCTTAGGTGGAGGGCAGTGTAGCGAAAACTAGCAACACTAGGGATACTATTATCTTTAAGCCGATACTGAACAGTGACTTGTATGCACATAACCAAATTAACCATTATGTCTACACATATGTCCATACAAGCATCGGAGAGCAACGCACAAACACATGCATATATCTGATATACTCCCAAAAGTATGCAATAATTTCTGCAAGTATAACTCGCACATACACGCGCATATGAGAAGCTATACACGTGCATCTGTAGTTATAATTTTATAGTCGGTAACTAATTAAATTCGGGAAACGCCTAGAAGTATGTAACGAGGAAATCGAAGAGTATAAAAGAGCGCAATCTGAGCAGTCAGCAATGAGTTTGATTTAAGTACGCTATCTGTCGAGAAGTAGTAGTATTGTAAATACTTGAATAAAGGCCATTTCGCGTTCTTGAATAGTGGAGTTATTTATTCAACAGTTTAGTGATTGGAACGTTAGTAAAAGGTTGCAAATAAGTGGAATTTCAGTAAAATCGTTACAATATTTTTCCCTAGACTCAATCAACATAAGCTCCCAATTTAGCAGATTTCTGCATCTCTTTTAACGACCTATTCTATTAAACCGCCTGTTAGCGGTTTCTTTTCTTACACTTTTTGATCTTTTTGCATAATTCAGTTCAGATTTCTTTAAGATTTCACACAAAATTGCTATCCCCTTGATTGATTAAAATCTTGAAAAATTTTGTATTTCTTAATTATGAATTTGCAATTATTTAAATTGCTTTAATATTTAAATTTTTACAATATAAAATACAAACAAAACTATTTATCGGTGAAATGCCAATTCATACATTACTTTAGACTTTACACAAATGGTCTTATGTTCATATTCATATACACACATACTTACACATGAACAAGCCATACATATTTATCTATACAATCATCAGACAACAATCGGCGGTGTCAAGCGCCAAGTGTCGCGCAGGCTGTCATTTGACTCGCTGACAAGGATCATTTTTGTTGTTGGCAAATTTACTATTCACGTATAATACCGATATTGACAACATTACCGCAATACATGAGCTTACACACCTTCACATATTTATCTATATGTACATGTGAGAGTAAACACTTGCGTACGATTACATATTTGCATGCGATTGGGTGTGTCGTTTGTCGTGTGGGTATGTGTTTTTATGTGTGTACACGCCTTTCCCACCCATTGTGTGGGTGTGTTTGTTTACATTTGCGTATATGTGTCGTGCTTACGCATTGTGTACTCGTATGCAAATTTATGAGACAACTATTTTCTATTCGCTTGTCCGTTACTAGAGTTGTGTGCGTCTATCGTTGCCATATCGTGTTACTTCGAAAAATGTAATAAGTGCTGGGGTTGGGTATAATAATAGTAATTTGCCGAGTTAAACACGTTTACTTACCATAGAAAATATTTGCTGCTAATACTTGTGTGCTGCTTTGAAATGTTTCTGGTAAATAGGTGAGCTCTACAGTTTTGCTGGCGTCCCTGTACGCAATCTGCTCATGAATTTAAAGCTTTGCTTTATACGTATTTAGTCTATGTGAGGTCACATTCAGTCTACGGACCGGCCAGCTCAAACATTGCTTCGAAGTATTGCAAAAAAGCCCTCGTAGCATGGCTTACCGCTGCCGAGGTGCGAGCCTGTTTCAAAGAACTTTTGACAGACTAGCACTATACCTCCATACTTTGCCATCTGCCCGGTCCTGAAATAAGATACTCCTTAAAATTTTCAAAATTCTTGGAAAGAGAAAATGCAGAAAAAGGAAGAGAAGAGTGGATTTAACGGCGGGTGCAATGTGAAATGATATTGCTGGTAATATTGACAAAGAACAGGCGAATACAGAGGAGAAAGCCAAAACCCAACCCGAAACTGAAGAAAGATATCCGTTGAGCTTCCTTACAGTTACAATAGCAGATGCCGCTTCAGTTACTGTAACAAATGTTGTTATTTTAACAGCAAAGAAACCATCGAAGTTTTCGCCTGATAACTCAAGGGTTGATACGCCTGTCCAGAAAGCGTTAAATTTGATGAACTCGTCACCGAATAGGTGCCATCGAAATTTCGATAAAATGTCTATGTCAAAATTACCATCACTGACAACCTTGTCTGGAATAAGACAAATGGCAATCGTTTTACAACACAAAGTCGATGCCGCAATTCTCTTTATGAGTTAGCCCAGCACCTCAATATCAGACTATTGCAAGCGACTTTAAAGGTCACGAGCTGGTAAGGAGGGATACGACCTTTCATATTCTTCCAAATTTTACAAGTATAGAAATATCTTTTCCGAGCGAGCACAAATATTATAAGCAGAACCAAGTGTCTGTTGTCAACACGTTATATAAAAGCGAGATATAAGAGCTAAATTGCGTGTGCTCCCCCTACCACACCAAATATCCTGGGTTCAATTCCCGGGCAAGACAACATCAAAAATTTAGGAGCAATTTATTTAATTAGAACAAAGTTTTTCTAAGCGGGGTCGCCCCTCGGCAGTGATTTGGCAAACACTCCGAGGGTATTTATGCCATAAAAAGCTCTCAGTTAAAACCATCTAAACATATAGGTCTAGTCCAGCCAACTTATAGGAAACATTAAAAGGATCACGAGGCGAAATGGAAGAGAAGCTCGGCCTAAAATCTCTTCGGAGTTTATCGCACCTTGTATTTATTTATTTTATTTATGAAAAGGGACGCACAAACTTAGTTCTTTCACTAAATAAGTCGGAGTTATCCTTCCTAATAAGGATACTCACTTTTTCCTGATTTCTTATCACATTGCTAAGATGAAAATCGGATCCCTAATTACTGTTGCAACAATATAGGTTTAAAATGATGAAAGTTAGTCCTTCTGGGTCAACCGTCTTTCAATGATATTACGGAGAGATCCAGACGTTAAATTAGGGCCTAATTTCGATTTGGTTTGACCTAAAGTGGCTGGTACAGCAAGAGTAAGATAACCGTAGAGCATTACAGTGAGTCAAATAGTGGACCCAAGGGTTAGTTTGGAAAATAAATTTTTAGGCTCAGCCCTTTTAACCCAAACTTACGGCTGTTGTGAGGGTAATGGTTGGGACTATTTTTTGTTTTATGGTTAAAGTGATGAAAATAGGTATTATGGGAAATATTATTCACCGAGGCATCAGGACTACATTTGTTTTTAATAAAACTTCTAAATCTCTTCAATGTCTTTTCTCCAAGGAGTGGGATATGAACCCGCATTTCGGCTGTGATTGATTTGTGACAAACACACTCGGTTATTATGCTCAGTTGAGCATAGCTCACAGAGTATAATAACTTTGATTGGATAACGGTTGGTTGTATCAGGTATAAAGGAATCGAGATAGTCCGTGAACACGATAACTTCAGTAAATGTTGAGGTATCTTGATGAAATTTGGTATGTAGGTTCCTGGGCACTCACCTCAGATCGCTATTAAAAATGAACGTTATCGGACTATAACCACACCCACTTTTCGATATCGAAAATTTCAAAAACCGAAAAGTGCGATAATTCATTATCAAAGACGGATAAAGCGATGAAACTTAGTAGGTGAGTTGAACTTATGACCCAGAATAGAAAATTACTAAAATTTTGGACAACGGGCGTGGCACCGCCTACTTTAAAAGAAGGAAATTTAAAAGTTTTGCATGCTGTAATTTGGCAGTCGTTGAAGATATCATGACGACATTTGGCAAGAACGTTACTCCTATTACTACTGTATGCGAAATAAAAATAGCAACATCGAGAAACGACCACGCCCACTTTAAAAAAAATTTTAAAGTCAAATTTTAACAAAAAATTTATATTTTTACAGTATATAAGTAAATTATGTCAACATTCAACTCCAGTAATGATATGGTGCAACAAAGTACAAAAATAAATAAAATTTCAAAATGGGGTGTGGCTCCGCCCTTTTTCATTTATTTTGTCTAGGATACTTTTAATGCCATAAGTCGAACAAAAATTTACCAATCCTTGTGAAATTTGGTAGGGGCTTAGATTCTAGGGCGAAATCGGTTGGAAGCCAAGCCCAGTTTTTATACACAGTCTACCGTCTGTCATTCCGCTGGGCCGTTAACACCATAACTTGAGCAAAAATCGACATATCTTTACTAAACTCAGTTGTTGTTTGTGTTGTTGTTGTAGCGATAAGGTTGCTCCCCGAAGGCTTTGGGGAGTGTTATCGATGTGATGTTCCTTTGCCGGATACAGATCCGGTACGCTCCGGTAACATAGCACCATTAAGGCGCTAGCCCGACCATCTTGGGAACGATTTATGTGGCCACATAGGCCATTCCTTCCCTCCCCACCCCCAAGTACCATGAGGAACTTGGGCCACCAGAGCCTTGTATGTTAGTGAAACAGGATTCGCCGGGGATAGGTGAGGTTGACAATTGGGTTTGGAGAAGCTATTATTGCGCTGGAAACCTGAAGGGTTGCGCTACACAGCCCCTGAATCTGGTATTTTAGTCGCCTCTTACGACAGGCATACCTACCGCAGGTATATTCTGATCCCTAACCCGTTGGGGGACCCAGTTCATGCACTTATCTGAACTCGCTTTGTATTGGTATAAAAAATGGCCGAAAATCCGACTATAACCGCGCCCACTTTTTCGATATCGAAAATTACGAAAAATTAAAAAATTCCATAATTATATACCAAATATGAAAAAAGGATGAAACATGGTAATGGGATTGGGTTATTGACGCAAAATATAACTGTAGAAAAAACTTGTAAAATTGGTGTCACACCTACCATATTAAGTAGAAGAAAATGAAAAAGTTCTGCAGGGCGAAATCAAAGCCCTTGGAATCTTGACAGGATACTGTTCGTGGTATTGCATATATAAATAAACTGCCGGTATCCGACAGATGATGTTCTGGGTCACCCTGATCCACATTTTGGTCGATATCTCGAAACACATATCCAACGAGGGCCACTCCCTTTTAAAAGCCTCATTAATACCTTTAATTTGATACCCATATCGTACACACCACATTCTATAGCGATATCTCGAAACAAAACGTCCACCTATAGAACTAAGCCCCACGCCCTTTTAAAATACTCATTAACACCTTTCATTTGATACCCATTTCGTACAAACAAAGTGTAGAGTCACCCCTGGTCCACCTTTATGGCGATATCTCGAAAAGCGTCCACCTATAGACTGAGACCCACTCCCTTTTAAAATATTCATTAGCACCTTTCATTTGATACCCATATCGTACAAACAAATTCTAGAGTCACCCCTGGTCCACCTTTATGGCGAGATCCCGAAAAGGCGTCCACCATAGACTGAGTCCCACTCCATTTTAAAATACTCATTAGCACCTTTCGTTTGATACCCATATGTACAAACGCATTCTAGAGTCACCCTCGGTTCACCTTTATGGCGATATCTCGAAAAGGCGTCCACCCTAGAACTAAGGCCCACTCCATTTTAAAGTACTCATTAACACCTTTCATTTGATACCCATATCGTACAAACAAATCAGGGTTACCCTAGGTTCTTTTGCCTACATTGTGATTTTCCCTTATTTTGTCTCCATCAGGTCTCAGCTGAGTATGTAATATCGGTTACACCCGAACTTAGCCTTCCTTACTTGTCTATATTATAAAAATAAGTCGGGTTTACCTTCCTGACGCTATAACTCTGGAGCGCAGGAACCATTTCCACGGCTTTGCCTTACTTGGAAAGGTCCTCAGGCTCCGTGAGGTTTATGGCAAGAAAATTCAGGATCGACGCACAGGGTTTCGAGATATAGGCCAAAACATGGAGCCGTATACCCCTAGAATGTGTGTGTATTATGGATATTAATTGAAAGCTGTTTGCTGAGAGCTTTAAAGTAATTTTCATTGTGATATTCGATTTAGACGCATCAACCTGACAAAACTGATAAATATGCGTGCGAAGCCGAAATAAAGACATAAATTATTAATACCCACATACCTATTTACATAATCCTATTCAATTTGACTGAAATTTGGTATATAATTTGCCTATATTAGTATTTACGATGCTTTTTCAGGGAAGTATACCAGAGACGGATGGGACTGGAGATTAGGACTAGGACTGGGACTGGGACTGAGACTGAGACTTAGACTCGGAGTGGGACGGAGAGCTGAATCACATACCACCCTCTGGGACTGGCAATAAGATACGAAGAAGAATGAGAAAAATTGAGAGAAGAGAAAAGAGAGAAGGAGAAAGAGACTGAGAAAGAGATAGAATGAGACGAAGATGGAGAGATAGCGAAAAGACGGAGGGGGGAGCGAATACAAAGTTTAGGAAAAAGTGTAGAGGGGCGTGGGCAGAATTAGACGGAAAAAGCTTATTAAAATCTATGCAAATAGACTAAATTTAGGGCAGAACAACGTCTGCCGGGTCTGCAGGTTGGTTACTATAAAAGAATACGATGACGTTGGATTACCCTTGAATATCTGTGCCGGCGGCCACCGTGGTGTGATGGTAGCGTGCTTCGCCTACCTCGCCGTATGCCCTGGGTTCACACCCTGGAAGAAGCCACATCAAAATTTTAGAAATAAGATTTTCAATTAGAAGAAAATTATTCTAAGCGGGTCGCCCTCGGCAGTGATTGACAAGCACTCCGAGTATATTTCTGTCATGAAAAGTTCTCAGTGAAACTCATCTGCCTTGCAGATGTCATTCGGAGTCGGCATATGTAGGTCCCGTCCGGCCAATTTTTAGGCAAAACGAGAGGAGCACGACGCAAATTGGAAGAGAGGCTCGGCCTTAGATCCCTTCGGAGAGTTATCGCGCCTTACATTTTTTTTGTTGTATCTGTGTCGATTATGGATAAGGTAATAGAAGTGGTAACAGTTATGATAAGATTATAGTTACGGTGAAAGTTATGGTAAAGATTATGGTTATGAATATGGTTTATATGGATGTTCTTATAGTTATTCTTGAAGCTACATTTACAGTTTAGGCAACGCTTACAGTAATTATAACTTTTACATCAACGCTGCTCCCATTGTAGCGATTACGATTGCAATCCCGATTACGCTTAAATATATGTGACGATTATGGATACAGTAAAGATCGGTGGTAAAGTAATGAGGAGGTTAGGTTATAGTAAAGATTATGGTAACGGTTATGTACAGTAATAGTTCTGGTTACAGCATTGGTCAGTATAAATTTCGGTTAAAGTTATGGTACGAAAAAATTTTTTTATGGTTGTCGTTATGGCTAATTTGTCATGTTTATGATTGAAGTGTAACTGTATAGGTTTGATTACGGTGACAGTAATGGTTTACAGTTACAGTTATAGCTAAGGTTACGTAACGCTTGATATTTTTTATATTGTGGTTACGGTAATGTTAACTCCTATGTTTGCATTAACAGTTTTGTAATTAACTGGGGCTACGTGTGTAATAACCGCTATGATTACGCTTAGGTTTCGGATAGTTTAGGATTACGGTTACAGTTACGTTTATGGTTACGATTCGGCTACTGACGGCTGTGATTACGGATATGGTCACTGTTATCGTCCTATTACTACTTACTTAATTGGCGCTTAACCGTCTAAACGGTTATGGCCGAACTGTTTAATTCTACTCGAGGCATAAATATTAACAAACGTTTACGCAAAGATATTGAGTACTTGCGACTCATTTCACTCATTTTCACAGATGAAATCGTTAAAATTTCTGGCAAACATAAGTATTTTAAATAAATAATAGTTTAAAAAACTAAAAAAACACTTTTATAGCTAACCGAACTAAAAATAGAAAATATTTTTCAATTAAAAAGAGTTTATATAACAGTAGTAGAAGGTCAAACAATCATTTATAGTTAATCACCTCAAAATAAAATATAATAAAATTAAGTTATTAACAGAATAATTTAATTCACAGTAAAAAGCGTGGGGTGCATTTGACTACATTTCATATCTTCCCTATCAGATAGTTGCCAATAGAATGATTGTAACATTCAATATCAAGAACCGCACGCTTTTTACTGTGAATTAAATTATTCTGTTAATAACTTAAATTTTGTTATAATTTTATTTTGAGGTGATTAACTATAAATGATTGTTTGACCTTCTACTATTGTTATATAAACTCTTATTAATTGAAAATTATTTTCTATTTTTAGTTCGGTTAGCTATAAAAGTGTTTTTTTAGTTTTTTTAAACTATTATTTATTTTTAATTTTTTAGTTCAAGTAATTTTAAAAGTTTTAGTCGAGAGTGATGAAACCTGGAAACGCCAGCGGTCCATGGATGAATCCAACCAACGGCACCGAAAGGGGCCAAGACGCAGGGAGGCTGGACGCGGTCTTTTCGCCGAAATTGCCAAGGGTCGGCAGATCATTGGCATTATAGATGAGTAGCAGCGCGAAGATGACAGATCCCCAACCAACAGTGAAGATGGATCGAGACCGCGCTCGCTACGGTGGCCCTTAAGGTTAAGAAAGACAACCCGGGCCCACCGCCATCTTAAACCCGATGCAGGGGTGGGTTCCAGGGGCAATGTCAAGCTAATTGCCTTGTGACGACGCCAGGTCGGTAACCTCTATAGGGCCGCCGTCACGCTGATAGGTGGTATATCCGGGCGCGCGCCTCAAGGTAGTGGAGGCGCGTGATATACCCTCACGGCTAGAGTGATATCAGTATTAGGGAGCATGTGCAGGGGCTATTGTTTGGAAAGCCAACTCTTGCGCCAGTGCTGTCGGCAAAATTACTTTAGTGGCGGCAGCGTTGGAACTACCACTGGCTACGTTGACGTTTGCAGAGGATACGGCGGCAGCAGTGGCAAAGCTACCATTAACTACTTTAACGTTTGCAGAGGGTTTTCGGCAGATGTGACATGGGCTGAAAGGCATTGGCAGAGATTACGTCGGCAGAGGTGACTTTAACAGAGACATCATCGGCAGAGATGATGCTGTTAAAGGGGTTTTGACGAAACCTGTGTTATTTGCATTTCTGTACTAATTTCGCTTGTTAATGCGATGTTTCTCTTAAATCTAACTTTTCCTTTTCTGCGGCCGCCAGTAGGAGCTGCAATTCTCTTATTTGTGCTTTAAATTCATAAATTGACTTATCTGTTTGTGTGATTGTTTATCAGTTTCTCCCTCGCTGGCTGAAGCCATCTCAGCGCTGTGTCCGAGTCCGTTGAATGTTTTCCGTACCGAACAATGGTAATTTCGTTTTTGTCGCTTCTACGATCGTATCGTTTCATGAGTATTCATGTGATCACGCTGTAATTATAGTTTGCGGATTGTGTCTCAGAACAAATATTAAAAAATGTAATCGCTGCAACTAACGTTTCAAGGAAACACAACTAATATTTTAACAGGCATGACAGTGTTTATTTAGTCTTACTGTGCAAGTTTTAATATCTACAAGATAGTTATAATAAGTAAAAATGATAAATTAAAAATTTGTAACAAGATTCTTTACTTGTTCATTTAATTTCCTCGAAGGTTTTTTCTATAAAATGAATGAAGTTGAAGGAAGCGATGTATATAAAAGTTTTTTTAGAAGAAACGCTTCGTTCAATTTCGGTGTTTAACGAAAATTTTATATGTAATATAAAGGATACCATACT
>JARSSU010049046.1:0-34910 GCA_029619165.1 Eurosta solidaginis | reverse complement strand
TTAAAACACATAAATCAACAAATATAGAAAGAATAAATCATAAAGAGACATAAAAAGAATACATAATAAAAAAGAAAAAATTTTAAAAAACATAAAAGACACGATAAATACAGACATCAGACACTACATACATAGATAAAAACTTACAAAAGATATAAAAATAAAAACAAAATAAACAATAAAACAACATAAAAAAGACAACGACAAAATATATAAATATAGACAGACTAGATAGTATCATACAACAGATAAAATACAAACACAGAGACAAATATAGAAAAAAGAAAATCAAAAACATATATATATAAGAATAAAAACATAATACAGATAAAAAGAGAAAAATATAGAAAAAATGATATTAGAAAAAGAGATAAAACAGATAAAAAAATAGAGAGAAAAAAGACAGAAATGAGGAAAAGAGAAAAATAGAGAGATAAGAAAGAGATAAAACATAAAAGAAAAAGTAGAATATAAATAAATAGAACAGAATAGATTAAAAGGATAGATAAAAAAGATACCAAAAATAAAAAATTAGATCAAAAAATATGAAATAAAAAATATATATAGAAAACAAAAAAGAGATTTTTCTTTATACAACATAGAATAGAAAAGACACAGACGAGATAAGAAAATAAATAGAGAACAGATAAATAAAACATATAGCCATAATATTAAAGAAAAACAATAAAATAATAAAATATATAAAAAAATTACAAATAAAGACAGATACACAAACAAAGAAAAATAAAAGAGATATAATATAAATAGACTACAATAGACAAACATTGTGACCCAAAAAATAAAAATAAACAATAATACATAAAATAACACAAACTTACAGAGAACTAATAAACAACATATACAGACAAATAAAAATGATACAAAATACATAGACACCAAACACAATAACACACAGAGACAAAACATAAACAACAAAACATAAAAGATAAAAATATATATTATATATATACATATATAAAAAATATAAAAGAGAAATATAAAGAATTTTTAGAACACACATAAAAAAAACACAAAAAATCAAAATACAATTAACACTTTACATCCAAGATAAAAGACATAAATATACAAAAACATAGCAAACACAGATAAATATCAACTATAAAAGACTAAACTAAAAACTCAACGAAAATATAAAAATAAAAATACACAATAAGACAGATAGACAACAAAAAACAGAATATTAAGACGACAAACACATATAAAAATACCTATAAAAACATACATAAAAATATAAACAAAAGAAAACGATAGAACAAAATATACAAAACACATATAAAATACAAAAAACAAAAAAGAACACAATACAGAAAACACACACACATTTAAAATATATCACAAAACTACGACGTGAAATAATATACAAGAATATATGACACAATATAGACACATAGCATGAATACCATAAAATAGAGAAATACAAATATCATGAACTTATATAAAACCTATACACAAATACCATAAAAAACTACCACACAAAATAAAAAAAACAAACCACTTAAACACACAAAAAATCAAGATAAAGCAAAATACAGAATACAGAAAAAGACACATAAATATAGAGAGAACATAAAATAGAATATAAATAAGATAAATAAACACATATATATATAAAAATATATATTAAAAACAAACACAACAGATTTAGAAAAACTAAAAAAAAAATAGAATAAAAAAATAAAAATATTTAAAATAGAAAAAGAAACAAATTAGAAAACAAAAACATAATAAAAAGAAGTATATAGATAGATCTATAATAGAAAATGATTAAATAAATAAAATTAAATTAAAATAGAAAATAATAATACAAATAGAAAATAATGATACGAAGAAATAATAAATATACAATAAAAAATAATAATATATAATAGATAAACTAAACAAACATATATAACAATATAAAAATGAAATAGAGAATAATAAAAATCAAAATAGATAATAAATTAGAATAAAAACCAAAGAAAAAATATATATATGACAGTAATGTAATAAAAGAAAACAAAAGAGAAGAGACAACAATAAACAGGATAATATAAATAAAAATATGATAAAATAAATATATAGAAATATATATAGAAAATAAAAATACAAAAATACATAATAGGTAAACTATAAAATAAAAGCAATAATAAAAATAAATATATATAAAATAAAGATAAAATCAAAATAAAACACACAGAAAGTAGAAAATAACACACAAAAATAGAAATATATATATAAGACAGACAAGAAAATAAACACAGAAAAATAATAAATATATAAAAACGAGACGAATTATATATAAAAGAGAAAAAATAAAAATAGAAAAACAACACAGAAAACAACACAATAATAGAGAGAGAGATACATAAAAGACGAAAACAAAAAGAATTATAGAAAGATATAGATAGATAATAAAAAATATAAAATTGACTAAGAAAAAAGATATAAGAAACAAAAAATAATAGTAAAAAAAACAGAGAAAATTGATAGCAGAAATATAAAATATAATATATAAGAACAAAAATAAACTATATGATATATAAATAAAAAAAAATAAAAATAAAAACAAAAAAAAATTAAATAAAAAAAAAAAAAAATAAAAAAAAAATAAGAAATAAAAAAAAAAAAAAAAAATAATAAAAAAATAATAAAAAATAAAATAAAAAAAGAAAAAATTAAAAAATATAAAAAAAAAAAAAATAAAAATAAAAAAATAAAAAAAATAAAAAACAATAATAAATATATATAAAAAAAAAAAAAATAAAAAAAATAAAAAAAATAAAATATAAATTATAAAAAAAAAAAATTAAAATATATAAAATATAAGAAAAATATAAAATTATAAAATTAAAAAATATAAATAAAAAAAAAAAATTATAAAAAAAATAAATATAAATAAATAAAAAATATAAAATATATATAAAAATATAATAATAAAAATAAAATAAAAATATTAAAAAATAAAAAAATATTAAAAAAAAAATAATAATAAAAAAAAATATAATATAATATATATAATAAATAAAAAAATAAAAAATAAAAAAAATAGATATAATAAAAAATATAAATAAGTAAAAAAAAAATAAAATATATATAAAAATATAGAAAAAAAAAAATATAAAATAAAAAATAAAAAATAAAAATATATAATATAATAAATATATTATTATAATAAAATAATAAATTATAAAAAAATATAAAATAAAAAATAAAAAATTATAAAAATTAAAATTATAAAAAATATAAAAAAAATAAATTAATTATAAAATTATAAAATAATTAATAATATAATAAAAATAAATATAATATAAAAATAATATTAAAAAATATAAAATATATAAATAAAACAAAAAAATAATATATATTATTAAAAATAAAATATAATATAAAAAAATTAAAAAAAATAAAATAAAAATATAATAAAAAAATATAATATATTAAATAAAATTATAAATATAAAATATAATATTATATAAAAAATAAAAAAAAAAATATAAAAAAATATATAATAATATAATAAATATATAAAAAATAATATAAAAATTAATATAAAATAAAAAAAATAAAAAAAATAACAAAAAAAATATAAAAAAATAAAAATATAATAAAAAAAAAATAAAAAAAAATTATAATATTATAATAATTAAAATAATTATTAAAAATTAAAATAATAAATAAAAAATTATATAATAAAAAATAAAATTAAAAATAAAAAAAAAAAAATAAATATAATTATAATAAAAAATATTTAAAATAAATAATATATAATAAAATAAAAAAACAAAAATATAATTAAAAATATATTAATAATAAATAAAAATATAAAAATAAATATAAATATATTAAAAAAATAATATATTATAAAAATAAAAAATATATATAAAAAAAATAATAAATAAAAAAATTATAAAAATAATAATATATAAAATATTAATAAAAAAATTAATAAAAATTAAATAAATAAAAAAAATTAAATATTATAAAATTAAAATAAATATAAAAAAAATAAAAAAATAAAAAAAAAATAAATTAAAAATATATTAAAATAAATAATATATATAATATAAAAATATAATAAAATAGTAAATAAAAATTAAAAAAAAAAAAAAAAATAAAAAAAAAAAAAAATAAAATTATAATAAAGATTAAAAAAAAAAAAATAAATAATAAAATAATATATATAAAAATATTTAATAATAATATTATATAAGATAAATAGATAATAATTATATATTAAAAATATATAATATAATATAAAAAAAAATATAAATAAATAAATATATAATATATAATATTTATTATAATAAAAAAAAATATAATATAAAAATATAATAATATAATTATAATATATAATAAAATTAAATAATAAATATAAAAAAAATATATAAAATAAATTATAATAATAATAGAATAAATTAAATAATTATAAAAATAATTAATATTATTATATATAAATATATATAAATATTATATATTAATAAATATAATAAATATAAAAAAATAATATATAATAAAATAATAAAAATAATATTATATAATATAAAAATATAATAATATATTATAAATATAAATAATTATATAAATAAATAATAATTAAATAATAAATAAATATAAATATATTATAATATAATAAAATAAAATAAAATATATAAATAAAATAAATAATTAAATTAAAAAAAAAAAAATAATAATAAAAATATATATAAAAAAAATAAAATATATAAAGATATAAATATAAAATAAATTATATAAATATTATTATAATAATTTAAAAAATAAAAAGATAAAATAATATAATATATATTTATATAAATAAAATAAAAATATATAATAAAAATAATAATAATATAAATAAAATAATATATAATATATTAATATATTAAAAAAATAAATAAAAAAAAATAATAATATATATATAAAAAAAATAAAATAAAATAAATTTAAAAATATATATAATATATATATAAATAATATTATAAAATAATATTAAAAAATAAAATAAATAATAATAAAATATATAAAAAATATATAAATAAAAAAAATAAATTATATATATATTATAATAAATAATAAAAAATATATTAAATAAAAAAAATTAATAAAATATTAAAAATATAAAAATATAATAATAAAAAAAAAACAATAATTATATAAAAATAATATATATAATAAAAAATAAATAAAAATATAATAATTAATTAATAATATAATAAATATAAATAAAAATAAAAATTAAAGAAATATATATTATAAATATAAAAATATTAATTAAAATATTAAAATTAATTAAAAAAATAATATATATATAAAAAAATATAAATAATTATATATATTAAATAAAATAAAATATAAAATATAAATATATAAATATAAAAAATATAATTATAATATATATAATATAAAATAATTAAAATAAAAAATATAAATATTAAAAATTAATAATATAAAAAATATAATAAAAAAATAATAAATAAAAATTATAAAATAGTAAAAAATAAATATAATAATAAATATAAAAAAAAATAAATAAAAAAAAAAAAAAAATAAATAAAGTAAAAAAAAATAATAATAATTAATAATAAAATAAAAAATAAAAATATATATATTTAATTAAAATAAAAAAATATTTTATTAATAAAAATAAATAATATATAATAAATAAATAATAATAAATGATAATAAAAAATAATAAATAATAAAAAATTAAAAATAAAAATATATATAAATAAAAAATAATATATTATAAATATTATATTTATAAATTAATAATATTATAAAATATAAAAATAAAAATGATATATATAATATAAATAATAAATATTATGAATAATAATATATAAAAATATAAATTTAAAAAAATATATAATAATAAAATAAAATAATAAAAATAAATAAAATTAAAAATTAATAAAAATAAAAAATATAATTATAAAAAATAATATAAAAAATAAATAAAAATAAATATATAAATATATAATAAAACATAAAATAATATAAAAAAAATAAAAATATAAATAAAATAAATAAAATAAAATATAATAAATAAAAAAATATATAAAAAATATATAAATATCTATATATAAATATATAAAATATTAAAATAATGATATAATATAAAATAATAAAATATAATATTAATATATTATAAAATAAATAATATAAATAAAAATAAATATTATATAAAATAAAAATATAATAATATAGATAAAATAATAAATATAATATAAATAACAAATATAAAATATAAAAAATATAAAATATAAAATAATATAATATATAAAAATAAAAATATATTAAAAAAATAATATATATAATAAATAATTAAAATATAATATAAATTAATATAAAAATATATAAAAAAATATATAAAAAAAATAAATTAAAAAATAATTATAAATAAATATATAAAAAAATAATAAAATATATATTAAAAAATAATTATATAATTATAAATACATAATAAATATAATAATAAAAAAATTAATAAATATTAATAATTATTTATATAAAAAATAAAAAAAATATAAATTAATATATAAATAAAATATACAAATATTAAAATATGATAAATAATTTATATTAATATAATAAATATATATAATAAAATTATAAAATATAGATATATAATATAAAAATATAAATAGATATATAGATAATATAATGAGAACTATACACACACGAATATAGTTGGTAAGTTCTGGAAATGGAAGAGCCTAAAGTATGCAGCGTAAACTATAAAAGCGGGGGGCGGAGTTAAGAAGGTTAATTCAGTTTGAGTGTTGAGCTATCAATCAGTTGATTAAGGCACGCGATCTGGCGGCCAATAGTAGAGTTTTCATTTTGAGTTATCAATCAGTTTGGTTTATTAAGGCCAGCGAGTAGCAAATTATAAGTGTTTATTGTGAATACTTAATAAAGGCCATTTTTTTCATCATTCATTATTGGAGTTATTTATTCAACATTTAGTGATTCGAACTTAGCAGAGGATTGCAAATAGAGGAATTGCAAGCAATTACGTTACAATATGCGATTTCGGCCCCATTTTACAGCTAGAAGCTTCAAATTTCACCAAATGCTTACGTGTATAGCATATATTGATGTCTGAAAAAATCATTGAGATCGGTGTATACATAGTATCTATCTCATACAACCGATTGTTTCAGATAAGAAACTTTGCGCAATTTCTGCCCCCGTTTTAACAGCTAGAAGCTTCAAATTTCACCAAATGCTTACGTATATAGCATATATTGGTGTCTGAAAAAATCATAGAGATCGGTGGTATATATATTATATACTTCATACAAACTGTCATTTTTGCCCCTTTTTTACGGATAGAAGCTTCAAAATTCATCAAGTTTCATACAATAGTTACGTTTACTTCATATATTTTTGAAATACGTGATTCGTAGTCGTAGTTTTTAATGCAGACCACAAAAAACGTGAAGCTTTGCATTCTCACACAAAGTACCTACCTATTTTTTATTTTATATTTATCTTAAAAATCGTTTAGATATGTTCAAATTTCACCAAATGTTTACGTGTATAGCATATATTGTTGTCTGAAAAAATCATAGAGACCGGTGGTATATATAATCTCATACAACCGATTGTTCAGATAAGAAACTTTGCGCAATTTCTTCCCCATTTTAACAGCCAGAAGCTTCAAATTTCACCAAATGCTACGTGTATAGTATATGTTGTTGTCTGAAAAAATCATTGATATCGGTGGTATATATAGTATATATCTCATACAACGATTGTTCAGATAAGAAACTTTGCGCAATTTCTGCACCGTTTTACAGCTAGAAGCTTCAAATGTCACCAAATGCTTACGTATATAGCATATATTGTTGTCTGAAAAAATCATAGAGATCGGTGGTACATATATTGTATACCCCATATAAACTGTATTTTTGTTCCCCTTCTTTACGGCTAGAAGCTTCAAAATTCAAACATTTCATCAGATAGTTACGTTTACGTCATATATTGTTGAAATACGTGATTCGTAGTCACAGTTTTTACACGCAGACCACAAAAAACCTGAAACTTTGCATCCTCACACAAAGTACCTACCTATTTTTTATTTTTATTTATCTTAAAATCGTTTAGGTATGTAGATCTGTTCACTAGATATTTCTTATCTTATACATCCGATTATTCGGAGATTACGAACGGGATAAGATTATTGTTCAGACCCCATCATGAAAGGTATGAAGTCTTCGGCATAGCCGAGACAGTCCCGTCTTACTTGTTCTCTCCTTATTTCTTTTGCTTTCGAGATATGATTTTAAAAATTATCAAAATAAATGCAATGAAAATTACTGACGAGAAGAGTAAATTGTATATTGAGACATCGCATGCAATTTTCTTTCTAAAGCCTTCTATATGGATTAAGGTTCTTGAAATGAAGTTCTTGAGAACGGGCAAGGAAAGTTTGTTATGTGTTCTGTGGTATTAACTCTATGTGCCAATGGAGTTTCTGGGTTAACGAAAAATTCGTTGTTCCTTGTTTATGAATAGCGTTTGGTTAATTGTGAAAGAGACTTTGAATGTTACAAGGTAGTCACCATTAATTTGGGTTGGTTGCTTGTTGGAAATTTTGATGGTTGCAATCGCGTTATTTATAATGAGGACACCGTCATTGACCTCTGTTATTGGCTGTAAGTATGCAGTTACCTCGGAGCAGTTTGCTTCGTAAGTATTTAAAAGGTTTTTGAGACAGTGATTACCTGGTTCCTTAAGATCTTGGCAAAAAATTGTAGCACTTTGTTTGTTATAATTTTTCAACACTTTATAATTATTTTGACATTTTGCGGCTAAACTAGATTCGAAATTTATTATTTTGTTGCTATGGGAAACCGGATAGATAGAGGTTGCATTACAGAGGTCTCGAATAATAGGAATCTGACATAGTAAATAATGATATTGTTTTGCTGAACTATCTTAAATTTACTGTTAATTAATATATCATTAATGCTTACACTAAAATTTTCATTATTAAAGATAAAGTTTATTTCATTATTGTCTAAAAGTACTGGATTTATAATATTTGCCTTGGCTAGTGCTATTGACAATGCCGTATTTTCTAAATCTTCAATAATTGCTCTTGTTCTGCTACTTGCTAGTTGAAATAGATTTAGTGCTTGACTTTCAGAAAATTTCTTGGTGAAACTTAATTTGTTTACTGCGTCCGTAAGTTTGTTTATTTGTTCTTGTATTTTAGTATTTATTACCATTTTGGTCGTCATTATTTTGTAGAATTATTTCCGTTTTAGTCCTAAGTTCGTTAAAGTCGTCGAAGTCAGGGGTACCGGCAATAACTTTTAATGCCGTGCCCAAAAAGTTTAGGCTGCGCGAGTGTCGGTGATGAATTGTAATTGTGTTCAAAAGTCGATCTAATTGTTCTATGTCAACTTCCAAAAGTTTCTTTAAGGAAGTCTGTGGGATATACGTCAGTAGATTTTCCGTCTCTTGTTGAAGTTGTTGATATTTTGTTAAGTTGGTCAAGTGTGCCAAAGGAGTGTAGTCCTCGAAAATCGCGACACGGCCTTCCGTAATGGGGATGTATTTTGATGTGGAATATTTTATTATCTCGCCGAAAGCCTCCGCAATAAACAAAACGCTGAAAACAGAAACCGAAATAGGCTATGTTATTATTCACACTTCTCCATTTGCGTCTCTCCTTCTCTAACGTAAATTGTTTTTGTAAACCTTCCTACTGTCTATTAAGACCGCAGTCCCTAGGTCTTTTTGCCCCTTCTTCTCCACGAAAACCTTATCAAATTTATTACCCAATATTTTGTTTCTTCTCACGAACACCACCTCACCCCCGTCAAAATTTCTTTGTTTGCAGTAGTACGCCTTAACAGCTTCTTCTGAGCTACCTTCAGTTTATCTTTTATTTTATTTAGTCTCGCGTGATCGAAGTCATTAATTATATCAATTGGTTTTGCCTCTGTGACAGAATGATAAGTTTCATTATATTTTAGCGTGGCTATCAGAATCAAATCAATTGTATCCGAAATTTCCTGTTGAACCCTGACGGAATGCGCAATCTCCATTAAGGTCGAATGGAACCGTTCCACTTGCCTATTGCTCTTGCTATGAAGAGGTGGTACAAAGAACTGCTCGGCGTCAAAGTAATTTTTCAATAGACTTTGAATAGCATTTGCCTGAAAAGCCTTTTCGTTATCTGAAACTATTAGTTTGGTTTTTTTGTACCTACTTAGCATCTGAAAGAGAGCATTTTTAATATCAATGAGATTTCTTGATGCAATCGGATCACGGTCGCAAACTTTGAGAACTTATCGATAGAAGTCAAGAAATGTTGCTTGTCCGTGGAAAAAACATCAATATGCAATATTTGTCCGGAATATTCGGGAATAGGAGTTTCTCCAATAAGAGTGTCAGCGAGTTTCCTATTGTATTTATTTTCCATTCAAGTTTTGCAATTTTTAACAATAGAGTTAAGTAATTTTTTCATGTTTGGGAAATAATAGCTCTCTAGCAGTTGCTTAAAATTTTCCTCTACAGATCTATGTGCTCGGCTGTGTCACGATTTGCTACTTCAATCTGGCCATTTGGTGATGCTAATATTCGGTACAATATCAAGTATTATTTCAAATAAAATAATGGTTTGTCAAATAGTATATATGTAGTACTCCTATATTGCTATAACAATATGCTGGCAGTGAATTTTGAATTCACAATGAAAAGAAGACATCTATAAAATTTTTGAGACTGCAGCTGCATAGTGTCACAGAAAGAAAATAAAATCTAGGTACATTCCCTTATCGAAAACAAAAACATTTTAATATTATGTTACAAAGCTTCTTAGCCTCTAGTTCGAATTCTTTTGATTCCATGACCATCAGTTCACCAATAAAATAGAATCTCCCAAAAACTAGCTTGTGAGAGGCAATTTCGTCTTCAAACGCACCTATATTAATTCATCAATAACAGGGAGAAAAGTTTCAGGCGGTGCTTGAAAGCCAAGTGGTTGCTTATCGAACTCGTACAGACTCATATTCGCTGGTCTTTAAAGACTGTTTAAAGTCTCTTCGTATGTACCGAACGCATTTCTTTTTGGTTTACAGCATCAGCACGACCTGACCAGCGAGTATCACCCAAGCTTTGGTACAAAATTTAAAATGGTCTGCATGGAAGCACGCGCTGGCTGCTGCATTACCATCTACATTTGTAGAATATCCCATGCATGAAATATAATCCGCATTATCATTCACTTCTAAGATTCTTGTCTCCATTCCATTATACTGGCGGCTCATGTTTGGGCATAGTTAGTAAGACATATAACGACAGTCTTATATATCAATGCTATCTTTTTGGTAAAAACGTAATCTGTCATTTTTTAAGTCGTGGGCCACCATTTGGAATAAAAGTCAGAAACTGTTCCATTGGATTCGAGGTTTCTATGCATGCGATAGCTGCAGTAAGTTGACCATTTTGCGCTTCACAGGATGATGAATCAACAGACTTAGAATAGCTCTTTCGTCATCTCTCGAGGGCTTCTTGCCCTGATCTCGCCCTGAACGAGCATGATAAAACCGAAGTGTAATGAACAAAATTTTATTGAATTTGATAGTACTCGCGTACACGAACTGGACTACATTGTCAAAAAGAAAAATATTTTAGCTTGTTTGAACATTTTTTTTTCAAATTTTAAAATATTAAATTTCTATAGTGAATTGGAGTTTTGGGTGTTTATGGTGCGTTAAAAGTTTTTAAAATTTCTTCCACGTCCTTTGTCTTAATTATTGCAAATATATCGTTTACATACTTATTTATGTAATTGATGTATATGTTCTAGGATTTGAGCTCGGTTTTGCTGTCGTCAAGTAATTTGGCCCATAGGCATTCCGTATCCCTGTTGATATAATTTGCCATCGTATATAAAATAATTGTTGTCCCTCAAGCAGAATTCGAGGCAAGGTTTAAATTGTTTATTTGTTGAAGTATTGTGTTGTTTAGTGTTTCCCATTTTCACATTATTGTGCGAATAGCTATTAGTATAGGAACGTATGTAAAAAGGGGAACCACATAAAACGATATTAGAATTTCATCTTCTGCTATGCTAACATCTTGGAGGTTGTGTTTTAGTTGGAGGGAATTTTTGACATTCAGGTTACTACAAATTATGTTTTTAAGGTATGTTCAATTTGCTTTGAAAGTTTGTAACATGGTACGCCTAAAGCAGATGATATCGGTCTAAGTGGAGTCTAAGTCAAAATTTTTAAATCAAATATCAAATTGTTGTGCTATGAACAAATTTTCAAATAAACACAAATACAAATTTCAGTGAGAATATGTCTTTGCACAAGGATACATTTTTTTTGCTGGTTTTTGTCAATTAATATAAATGAACTGCTTATTTTTATTTCGTCTTTATATATATATATATAACATTTTGGAAAACTCAATTTTATTCTAAACAATACACCTACTTAGAAAGTTGAAATTTCATGAATGGACTGATATTTAGACTCTGGTAAAAATTCGGAATAATTTTTGAAAATGCACAGCTAACTTGTGAATAAATCAATTTTACAAATATTATTAAACATAAAACCGTTAAACCTATCATAACAAAATTCAGCAGAGAGCTTGCCTTTACTATCAGGAATGCTTCGGAGATAAATTAACGAAATTGGTTAAGGACAACGCCTAATTTTATAGAAAAGATTTTTAAAGGTGTCGTTGAAGAATAAAATAAGCTATAAATAATTAAATAAAAAAGGGCTTAATATTAATGGTTATTTACTTTCTAAATGTAACTATAACAATAAGTTAGCAAATATAATTTTTTATTAAAACGGACGTGGCACAAGGGGCTGATGCTGACTGAGCAATTTTCTATGTTCCGGAAGTCATGGCTCGAAGAAAAATTAACATATCTTAATAAAATTGGCTACCAATATTTTCCTTACAGCAGGAAATATTTCTGGTAAAAATGGACGGGGTCGGTTAAAGACTACGCCTACTTTTATATAAAAGAAGTTTAAAAGTAGACTAGAATATTAAAAATCAATAGGCCGATAAAACAACAAAAATGTTTAATACATCCCAAAGCATGGGGAAAAAGTGTCAATAAATATGTCACTATTCCAAAAACCAAATACAATTTTTCAATTATAAAAAAGCATTGTTTTAATTAAGAAAAAATGTATCATAACAAAAATAAAGATAAAACATTATTGTAAGGCATTGAGCTCGATTCGAAACCGAGATCTTACAAATGAATAAATCAATAAAACAACAAAAATGGTCAATAAATCCCAGAGCACAGAAAAAGTGTCAATAAATGTGACACTATAGCATCATTGCCATAAATAAAGTCCAATAGCCATATCATTTCTTCATCAGATGTCACAGCGCTGGGAAAATCAATGGGCAAGAACAGAAGTAGAAGTAATGAAGGCAAACAAACATCCGCTGTGGTTATAACAGCAGGGCCTAAACATTGCCGATGAAAAGGAGCTATATTAATATTCTTTCAACTATATTAATTAAAAATAAAAGTTTTTTTCAATTAAGAAAAAAAATTATCACTACCCTAATAAAAATATAAAAGTTATTGTTAGACCTTGATCTCGATTCGAACCCGCGATCTTATCAATAGGCCGATAGGGATTTAAGGGGTTGATAAGCGCAATATAAAGCTGTATAGCATCAAAGCTTCCGCAGCCCAATTGTCAACCTCACCTACGCGAGGGTAATCATGTTAGTAATATGAATGTATCATACACATACATACATATTTAGCCGGCGAGGCTCTGGCGACCCCAAGTTCGTCATGGAACTAGGGTGGGTGGCGGGATGGCCTAGAAGGTTTAATGTGGTTTTGTTACCGGAACGTACCGGATCTATATCCGGCAAATGACCATCAACATCGATAACACTACCCAAACCTTCGGGGAGTTTCTTTGTCGTTAATACAACAAAAAAAACAAAAATTGTTAATACATCCCAGAGCACGGGGAAAAAGTGTCAATGAATATGTTGCTATGACATCAATGCCATAAAAACAAGTACAATGTCCACGTCGTTTCTTCGACAAATGTCACAGCGCTGTGAAAATCAATTGGCAAGAAACTAAATAAAAGTAGAAAAAATGAAGACAAGCAAACAACCGCTGTGATAGCTGAATGGTTATAACAGCGGCGCCTAAACGTTGCCGGTGAAGGAATTTAGCAGTTCCCGAAATTCATCTATACAACGAGCCTTGGCAATTGTCAAAATTTTTTTGTTAAAAAAGTCTTGTTAGGCCTTGACCTCGAGCAATAAAACAAATTACCTTAATAACGAAAATTCTGCTTTCAATAAATTATTTACTTTTAATATTTTTTTATTTGATTTCATTTTGATATCAATTAATTAAGTTTTTAATCCACAAATTACAGATTTGTTTTTCACAAAGAGCTGGCGAAGAAATTTGTGACCTAGATTGCTCTAGTTCAATTTTGAGCAGGCTCATGAAACAAGAAATAGAGCAAAAAAAAGAAAACTTTGTCATTTAACCCGATTATGAAAAATATTTCAACCTGGCGTAAGCTAGATCAGCTTAGTAAACAAAACTTATTATATATATATGTACGTTCCCTGATTCCTCTTAATTGTTAAAGTTTAAGAATGATTTTGAATTTTCCTGCTTACCTAACTCGTACACATTTACATTTATGCCTACTTTTTCTTTGCAGAATGCAATGCTCGGATGGATTTGTTGCGCTCCTTGTATATGGTTACACATATCCGACACTGTTCACAAAATTGCCATAACAGCGGCCACTTTTGTGGTAACTACATTGTTAGTAGCCTCTCCAATTCTATTTTTGATAAGCACAGCTCCCTCCCGGCTCCCAAAGGAATGTTTTGCGACAAGTAGTGAATGTACTACAACGTCATTAAATCCACCTACCTGCTCAGAGGAAATTTGTAAAATAGTTGCCTCGAGTATCCATGCTAAAATTGATTGGAACCTGGATCCTTGTTCGCATTTTAAGAATTTCAGCTGCTCATTTAAGTTTGGAGGAGGCACACCATCATTACTTCGTAGTATCCAAGGAAATGTTGATATTGAGATGCAGCGTATGTAGAAATATTATGTACTAAATTCATTAATGACTTATTGAAAATCAATTTTGAGCTAAATCGTGTTGGCCATTTTGCCAGCCTCGCTACAAAACGCACCAGGCATCTGTGCTTCACGACTACTGACGCAAATTGGAAAAACTAAGAGATGCCAGGTGTTAAAAAAAGTTTGTTTTAGTCATATATGTAATACTCCTATATTGTTACTAAAGGCCAGCTACACTCACAAACATCAGAGTGCCGATATATTGCTCTTTACATTTTTTTGTTTTTATACCCAGCTGTACTTGTACACAGGGTATTATAACTTTGATTGGATAACGGTTGGTTGTACACTGTACAATGTACATGTATAAAGTAATCGAGATAGCTATAGACTCCATATATCAAAATCATCAGTATCGAAAAAAATTTGATTGAGCCATGTCCGTCCGTCTGTCCGTTAACACGATAACGTGAGTAAATATTGAGATATCTTCACCAAACTTGGTACACGAGCTTATCTGGACACATAATAGATTGGTATTGAAAATGAGCGAAATCGGATTATTTAGTAAATAATACACCCAGAATGTTGAAATTTGACGTGTGGGCTGATATTGAGACTCTTGATAAAAATTTGAAAAAAAAATTTTAAATGGGCGTGGCATCGCCCACTTGTGATAAATCAATTTTGCAAATATTATTAATCATAAATCGAAAATCGTTAAACCTATCGTAAAAAAATTCGGCAGAGAGGTTGCTTTTACTATATGGTTAAGGACTACGTCCACTTTTATATATACAATTTTTAAAAGGGACGTGGACGAATAAAATAAGCTATATCTTTACAAAAAAGAGCTTTATATCAATGATATTTCATTTCCCAAGTGGATTAATAACAATAAATAGGAAAAACTTCAAATATAAAAAAAATGGGCGTGGCATCGCCCCTTTTATGACTAAGCAATGTTCTATGTTTCGGGAGCCGTAACTTGAAGAGAAATTAACGGATCGTAATAAAATTTGGTACACAAATTTTCCCCTAGCAGAAAATATATCTAAAGAAAATGGACGAGATCGGTTAAAGACCACGCCCAATTTTATAAAAAAGGGTCATAGACGAAAATAACAAGCTATATCTTAGCGAAAAAGAGCTTTGTGACAATAGAATTTTACTTTCTAAATTGAATTATAACATTAAATTGGAAAACCCTAAAATTTTTTAAAATGGGTGTGGCACCGTCCCTTTTTTTGTCTAAGCAATTTTCAATGTTTCGGGAGCCACAACTCGAAGAAAAATTTACATATCGTAACAAAATTTGGTACACATATTTTTCTTATAGCAGGAAATATTTCTAGTAAAAATGGATAAGATTTTTTAAGGACCACGCCCACTTTTATTAAATGAATTTCAAACGGGTCGTAGGCAAAAATATAAAGTTAAATCTTAGCGAAAAATAATTTTGTACCAATCGTATTTTGTGCCATTATAACAAGAAATGGGGAAAAATTCAAATCTTGAAAAATTGGCGGCACTTTCCCTTTCTTACAATGCATTTCCCGACGTTTTTGGAGCCATAAATCGACGAAAAATTTGGTGCACATGTATGCCTTTTAACAGGAAATATTTTCAATATGCGTAGATGCAGGTAATGAGCTATTTCTAGTAAAAGTTGGAAAATCTCGTTAATAACCCTCCCCTTTTTTTGTAATAACGCTTTTTAGTACAATGGCACTTGTGTGTTTATGTTTATTGTTCTGTTGTATCTTTATTTTAAAATAAACAGCATTATTACCCGCTGTTGTTGTTGTTGTTGTTGTAGCAGTGCTTCGCCCATCCAATAGGTGCGACCGATCACAAATTGTCATCAATATCCTCCAACGGGAGTCCAAGGAACTTGCTGTTTCAACAGGGGTGGACCATAATGAGAGGGTTGCTAGAGGCGTTGGTTCCATATTACAATTAAAGAGATGGTTGGTGTAATGTAGGAACACATGTAAGTAGGGCATACAATTTGTATATCGGGGTTGATTCTGGATAGGTAAAAGTTTCACCTGTTACAGTATCCTGATCGAAGTTGAGCTAGAGTGACTCGCGTTTTCCTGCGGAGTGTGCGTTCCACTTCCGCAAGTTTTGGGTATTTTCCTTTGAGTACTGGATTCACCGGGCAATTCGTGGCATAAAGGTCCGACACCTGTTTGTGGAGTTCACTGAGGACCTGCTTGTATTTTTTGGCTTCATACGGTTGAGTTCTCAGGTGCCGTATTTCCTAATAATGCTTACGGAGATGACCCCTTAAGCCCCTGGGCGGTTTGGCTCATCAATCAGATAGATGTCTGTTGGGATGCCCAGGTTTCTGGGTATTCAACAGGAACTGTTTGGTTAGCATCTCATTTCTCTCCCTGATGGGGAGTATTCTTGCCTCATTATGTAGATGGTCTTCTGTGGGCATAAGAAGACAGCCCGTGGCGGTTCTGAGAGCAGTATTTTGGCAGGCATGTAGCTTCTTCCAGTGAGTAGTTTTTAGGCTTGGCGACCATATAGGGGACAAGTAGCATGCATCGGCTGGCCAATTGCTTTGTAAGTAGTAATGAGCCTTTCTTTGTCTTTTCCCCAAGTACTGCCAGCAAGACATTTGAGGATTTTATTACGGCTTTGGATTTTCGGTACAATTTCGGCTGCATGCTCACTAAAATGTAGATCCTGATCAAACGTCATACCCAAGATTTTGGGGTGTAGCACAGTCGGTAGCGTAGTGCCATCGACTTGGATGTTCAAATTGGTCGACATTTGGGACGTTAATGTTGTAAATAAGGTCGCCGAGGATTTAGTCGGTGATAATGCCAGGTTTAGCGAGGCGAAAAAACTGGAGAGATCAAGGAGGTAGCCGGTTATTCTGTTGCAAAGCTCATGGATCTATGGGCCTGGTCCTGTGGTCATTATTGTGCAGTCATCGGCGTAGGAAACGATAGTAACTCCTTCTGGTGGCGAAGGTAGCTTTGATATGTAGAAGTTAAACAAAAGTGGGGATATGACACCACCCTGTGGCACCCCTTGTTTAATTCTTCTTGGTTTTGATGTTCCGTTTCTAAATTGCAACGATGCCTGCCGACCACCCAGATAATTTGCGGTCCACCTTTTAAGACATGGGGGAAGGGTAGACCCTTCCACGTCTTGCAGTAAAGTGCCATGGTTGACGCTATCAAAAGCTTTTGATAGGTCTAGCGCAACGTGTACAGTTCTATGGTGGGGGTTTTGATTCAAACCGCAATTTATCTGGATGCTAATGGCACTTAGTGCGGTGGTGGTGCTATGAATTTTTCTGAAGCCATGCTGATGACAGGCTAACTGCAAATTTGCTTTGAAGTAGGGGAGAAAATGCCTTCAAGCGTCTTGGCTACTAACGATAGGAGAGATATCGGGCGATATAACTCCCCCATGTTAGCTGGTTTTCCAGGCTTTAGTAGCGGGACAACCTTGGCCATTTTCCATGTTTCGGGAATGACAAAGGTGGAAAAAGACAGGTTGAAGACATGTGCTAAATATTTGAAACCCTCGTTTCCTAGGCTTTTAAGCATAGGCATGGCTATGCCGTCTGGGCCCACTGTTTTAGATGGTTTAGCTTTGCCGATGGCATCCTCAACCTCTTTGGCGGTGATGGTAATTGGATACGCGCTGAATTTATGTTCATGTGCGTGTCTGTTGGCCATCCGCCTAACTTTGTCGACCGGAGAATGCATTATATATTGTTGGCAAAAAGCGCTCGCGCATTTTTTCCCATCCGACAGCACTTTATCGCCAAAGGCGATGGAAATTTTTTCACTGTGCTTAGAGGCATTCGATAGGGACTTTACGGTGGACCAAAGCTTACCTACACCGGCAGAGATGTTACAACCGCTTAGGTGCTCTTCCCATTTCACCCGCTTGTCTTCATCCACAAGCGATCCGATGCGTTGGTTTATATCCCTTATTTGGGCGTCGCTGGGATCGAGCTGTCTTATAAGGACACGCTCTCTCGCTAAATTTGCGGCCTCCGCCGACCTTACACGCTAGCCTCTTTATCCTTTTTGCTTCTCTTAAATGAAAATTAGTTCAGAATATAACCATGTATTATTGCGCAGCCTTGTAGCGCTATTAAGCACACAAAACAAACAACAACAGCAATGTACAGCTGGGTATGTAATGATCGTTTTCACCCGAACCTAGACTTCCTCACTTGTTGTATTCAATAACCGAAATCCTGCCCCACCATTTCCTTTGTTTTCACCCAAAGTTTCGAAAAGAAATGACATCCCTATGCTTCTGTCACAGGGAATGGCGATACAAAAGGAAAACCTCTTATATGGAGTGTCACAACTGATGAAGACGTACTTTATTCAATTATTAAAACAAACTAGTATCGCCTGTGGTCGAAATTCGACCAACGTGTATTTTTTTCAACTCAGTCTATGCATCAAGTGTTGGAAATATAGCAGACTGGTCTAACCTACTTAAATTTTTCTGTAAAATTTTGAATTTTATCTAAGACTTTGTACTTCTTGATTGTATTTTCTTAAATTTTCTACAAACTTTTCACATGTAATTATAACGTTTTGGTATGGAGCTCCTTAAACAACAATATAAAAATTTTGTAAAATCAAATGAAATTGACATAGAATTATGGTGAAATTACTTGAAATTAAGTGAAGTGAACAAACAGTTCCATATAAAAACGCAATAAGTGCACTTAGACTTTTTTCCGGCTTTTAATGTGATCATTGTGGAAATATGAAGATTCTAATCTTCGGATAGATCACTTACATAATTTGTCCAAAGATGGCATGCTTTTGTGCAAGAAAGTAAATATCGATATTTGGAGAGATTGTTGGATTTACAAAAAACTTTTTCTATTAATCATAAACAAATAGAGTAACATTTGTCAACAAAAATAGGCCTATACACTGCGGCTGATCTATACGAATCGATTCATATCACTTTTATATGATTTTACGTATGCTAACTATGCGAAACCGCCTGTCAATTGTTTGTATGGAAATTTTGTTAGCGTATTAATATATAGATAGTGGGTAATATACTGCCTATGCAATACGGCCGCTATGATGCCGGTTGCCGTTTTGCCCTAAAATCAAAAACGTTTTTGGAACGTTTTTTTTTCATTTAATATACAACGTGAAATTTTCCGATTCAGTTAAATTGCATTTGAATAATAATAACTTAAGTTGAAATAAAAGAATATATAACAAAATAAAATAAGAAATTAAATAAATTAGCATAAAAAACAATATAAAAAATTAATGTTATACTTTTGTAACTTTTTTTTTATTCAGTATTAGACTTACTTTATCTAAAATGAGGATTAAATTTGCAAATGCAAAAACATTTTGGGGCAAATTTGCCATTAATTGTTATAAATAAATTAGTTAGTTTCAACAAAAGTTAACTCATTATTTGCGATTTCATGTTTTTTTGTAAACAACTAAAATAAAAAATAAAGAATCTGTTAAATAAAGACTTTGTATTTACATGTAAGTGAAATTTCCCACAAAAAATGGGCAGGTAAGAAATTAATTCTATTTAAGATTTTTTGGTACGCTACAAATTATTTTGGAACAATTATTTAGGATTTTGGTAGAGGCTATTATAGGTAAGTGGCAACAATGGCGCGTGCGCTTATGTAGGTTTGTGTCTTAGAGCACTTACATAATTTGCCCAAAGATGGCGCGCTTTTGTGCAAGAAAGTAAATATCCATATTTGGAGAGATTGTTGGATTTACAAAAAACATTTTCTATTAATTATAAACAAATAGAGTAATATTTGTAACAAAAATAGGCCTATGCACTGCGGCTGATCTATACGAATCGATTAATATCACTTTTATATGATTTTACGTATGCTAACTATGCGAAACCGCCTGTCAATTGTTTGTATGGAAATTTTGTTAGCTTATTAATATATAGATAGTGGGTAATGTACTGCCTATGCAATACGGCCGCTATGATGCCGGTTGCCGTTTTGACCTAAAATCAAAAATGTTTTTGGGACCTTTTTTTGTTTCGTTTAATATACAACGTGAAACTTTCCGATTAAGTCAAGTTGCATTTAAATAATAATAATAAACCGATTTGACATAAGACAATATATAATTAAATAAAATAAGAAATAAAATAAATTAGCATAAAAGGCAATATAAAAATTTAATGTTATATTTTTGTAACTTTTTTTTTGTTCAGTATAAGACATACTTTATCTAAAATGACGATTAAATCTGCAAATGCAAAAACATTTTGGGGCAAATTTTATTAATTGTTATAAATAAATTAGTTAGTTTCAACAAAAGTGAACTCATTATTTGTGATTTCAATATAAAATTTATCAATAAAATTTATCAATAACGGCTTTTCTGATTTAAGTCCAGCGTGCAAATAAAACTAGATTATTCCACTATTATCCCAACGTTTCGCTAATATTTGTTAGCATCTTCAGGGGGGTATTTATTTTAAAAAATCCCTGCCACAATCAAAGGTTACAATTACAAGATAGTTAAATGAGTAAAAATTTTTAACAAGAAACACTTACACTATTGGATTTCGTATCGAAAACATGAACATAAAACAACAAAAACATTAGTCACTTAAACATATACATGAATAAACTATAATCAGTACCATCTAACCATCATGGTAGTATTGTCAATACTAAATATTATTATTTTTATATTTGTAAACATGCTATGTAGGCGGCAGCAATGTTTTCTGTATCCTCGCGTTTGTTCATTGTCTTTCCTCGTCTTTCCATTATTCTCAGGCTTTCCAATGTGTATCTTTTTGTTATTCTCTTTTCTTTGTCTATAATTTTCGCGTTTTTAAAATCAGCTGTATGACCACGTGTCAACATATGCTGTGATAACGCTGTGCTGGTCTTTTGTTTTTTTTATGTCAGCTTCATGTTCTCCCAGTCTAACAGCTAAGGCTCGCTTTGTTGTGCCAATATATATTTTATCGCATTTTTCATGTTCTCTTCCTTTGCATTTTATCTCGTATATAACGTTGTTTTGTTGTTGAGCCTGTATAGGATGTTTTGTTTTTGTATATATTGTAGAGACGGTGTGGTTTGATTTGTAAGCAAGGGTTGTGTGTTGTGTTTTTGCTATATTGTGATGAGTATTTTCTGTCAATTTTGGAATGTATGTAACGCTGTAGAATTTTTTTTGTGTTTGTACTTCAGTACTTGTTCTTTTATCGGGTTGGTTGTTGTTTTTCATGGTCTCCTGGTCTATAAGTTCGCGTGTTAAATTTATCGGGTAATTGTTTTTTCTTAGGATTCTATATATTTTGTCTATATTAGCGTCGTGGAATTTTCATGTTTTTTTGTAAACAACTAAAATAAAAAACAAGGAATCTGTTAAATAAAGACTTATGTATTTACGTGTGAGTGAAATTTGCCACAAAAAATGGGCAGGTCAGAAATTAATTCTATTTAAGATTTTTTGGTACGCTAAAAATTATTTTGGAACAATTATTTAGGATTTTGGTAAAGGCTATTATAGGTAAGTTGCAACAATGGGAACCATGTTTTAATCTTTCACGCTTATATAGGTTTGTGGCTTAGAGCACTTACATAATTTGTCCAAAGATGGCGCGCTTTTGTGCAAGAAAGTAAATATCCAAATTTGGAGAGATTATTGGATTTACAGAAAACTTTTTCTATTAATTATAGACAAATAGAGTAATATTTGTTAACAAAAATAGGCCTATGCACTGCAGCTGATCTATACGAATCGATTAATATCACTTTTATATGATTTTACGTATGCTAACTATGCGAAACCGCCTGTCAATTGTTTGTTTGGAAATTTTGTTAGCGTATTAATATATAGATAATCATCTTTGCCACAATTGCTGCCTTCTACTTAATAAATGCTTAACCGTTTAACCGTTATGGCCGTACAACAAGACGCGCCAGTCCCTTCGACTCTCTGCCTACTGGCGCCAATTGGTTTCATCAACTGAGTTTAAAGCGTTTTCCACCTGGTCCCTCCAGCGGAGTGGGGGCCGCCCTCTGATTCCATAGGCGGGTTCCGATTAAAATACCATCTTGGCCGGAGCGTAATCTCTCATTCGCATAATATTACCTAGCCAGCGTAGCTGCTGTGTTTGTCTGCGTTCGCTATGTTGATGTCTGCGTAACGCTCGTCCAGCTCATCATTAAATATGTTTCCATACACGCCATCGTCAACGCATAGAGGCCATTAAGTATTTCGAAGAACTTTTCTCTCGAATATACCCGCTTCGTCTGACGTTGTCATAGTCATACTTGCGCACCATATAGCAGGAGGTGTATGATAAGTGACTTGTTGAGCATGATTTTCGTTTGCCAAGAGAGTACTTTACTTTTCAATTGCTACCTAGTCCAAAGTAGCATTTATTGGCAAGAGTGGTTCTTCGCTAGATTACAGAGCTGATGTTGTTGATTGTGTTAATGCTGGTTCCCAAATAAAAAAAGTCTTTTACTTTTTCGAAACTATGGCTGATAACAGTAATTTGGTTGCCAAGGCGCAAATGCGCTGACTCTTTGCTCGATGACATCAAGCACTTCGTCCTCATTCACCACCAAATGAATCTTCTCCGCTTCTTTTCCTCTTTCAAGTCACGGAACTTACGGAGCGGGTGTTCAGGCCGATGATATTAATGCCGTTAGCATACGCCAGTAATTGCACGCTTTTATAGAATATGGTTCCAGAGCGGTTAAGTTCTGCAGCTAGTATAATTTTCTCTACTATCAAATTAAAGAAATCGCCCGATACATGGTGACCCAGTGCAAGACCTCGTTAGTTTCCAACGGCTCGAAGAAGTGCTTCCAAATTCTTACTGAAATGATGGTGTTGCTCAACGTCATTTTGCACAGCCGTATATGTTTTGCGGGGAAAACAATTTAAGACAAAGCGTTATTAAGGCAGCTCCTTTTCGTGCTGTAGAAGGCGGCCTTAAAATCGACGAAGAAGTGATGTGTATCAGTTCTTTTTTCGCGGGTTTTTTCAAAGATTTGGCGCATTGTTAAAGTCTGGTCGATGGACAATTCACCAGGTCTCAAGCCGCTCTGAGGGATCCCGCAGTTTGAGGGCATGCACTCGTCCGACCATATTTTCCAAAGAAGCTGATGCTCGCATTGCTAATTTACACTTAGTTAATTATTGCAAATAAGTCCTCCCTAGACGAACTGAAATCATGCAAATGAGTCCCTAATAATACCTGTCATACATCACAATGGTGTCGGTGGTATATGTGATGGCTCAGGGAGTATTCGAGAAAAGTTATCCGGCAGATTTGTGGCCCTCCCGATGATGCCAACGGCTTAATGATAAGCTTTTGACCTAAACACAGTGTTTAGTGCTGACATAAACACAAAAGACCAAATGCTTCACCGGCAAAGTTGTGTTTTGAGAACGAAATCAAGTGATTCGGCTCGGAAAGAATTTCTATCGGCACCCGTATTATAAGCAGAAAAAGGAAGAGCCCTTAGGTAATGTTGATAGGAGAGGTGGAGTGGAGGAGGAATTGGCCTTTCTTGGTGTTCCCAATTGCCCTCCGCTCCCCACCGTTCGAAGGTGAGGTTGACAATTGGGTTTGCAGAAGCTATATATTGCGCTGGCAACCTGAAAAGTTGCTCTACCCAACCCCTTTAATCTGGTATTTTAGTCGCCTCTTACGACAGGCATACCTACCGCGGGTATATTCTAACCTAACCGCTGGTTGTGCAAAAAAGGTGTGATTTGTTACGCTATTTCCGAAATCGTCTGGGCGCACAGTGTTTCGTGTAGAACAAGCTAGCTGGACAAAATTATTTTATGAGATTTCCGTTTCATATGCAGGCATTTATTACAACTACGTCATTTTTTCAGCCATATGTTCTTTTTTTTATTTTTTTCCAAATTTTACTTCATATGCATACATTTGCTTATTTCATATACAGTAACTCATGTGAATAAGTGACATAGATCCAAAAAAAATTTAAAGGAGTCAAGAATATTACTTTATTGTACTTAAATTGAATGGACTACAAATCTCAATACTCTAAAAAATTCTAAAATTCGGAAAAAAATTAAAATTTTTTATGAAAATTCGTCGAATTCTTAAAACATTTTTTTAAATATAATTTAGTTTTTGTTATAGATCGTGACAAATTTTCTTATGGAAAATAAATTAAAATATGAAAATTCGTCGAATTTTTCAAACATTTTTTAAATACAATTTAGTTTTTTGTTATAGATCGTGACAAATTTTCTTATGAGAAATTAGTTAAAATAAATTGCGAAAGCGAAAATTGTAAGAATTTTCCAAAAAGGGGTGTCTACTTATTTATGTGAGTGACTTTACATACGTCCATACATGTTTTGTATTTATTTGAGTATTTATCCTGGCACTACAATTTTTACAAATTATTTATAGTACCAGTCAGGAATGTAAAAGTGAATTACAATAATAATAATAACAATGTAAATATTTAAATTAATTATGTGAAAATTACTTTTTACAAAAACTTAAAGTAAAGTATCATACAAAGTAGAAAAGACAATAGATTTAAATTAAATAAAACCTAATCCAACAAAAAGTTTTAGGATAGGTTATCTTTTGTTTGTTTAGAAAAATTAATTTAATTGGACGACAATACATGGTAGAAGAAGATCGAGGAATCTGCCAAACAATTATACCTTTTTCATCCTGTAATTGAAGAGGAACGAAAGAAAATATAAACAAAAACTCATCAGTGTCAGAACTGCATGTAAACTTTTGCTTATATGTACTATGGTCAGAGCTTCCATCGCAACCCCACTTGCTGTTTGTAGGTAATAAACTAACAAAAACTTTTTGATTTGCTAAAACGAAACGCTCAACAGTTTTATCTAATACGGACTGGACTTTAATATCCGCACGTGTTTCACCCACATCAATTTCATTTGGATAGCATTCTGCCTTAGCTTTTCTTAGACTATAAAATGATGGATAAACTTATGGCCTGCCTTGATGCTCCACTTCCGAGTCGTTTTGTACCTATGAGTCGTCGACTTGCTATCTACGTAGTATGCTAACGCTTCTACATTGCTCAAGCATATTGCATCTGGCTCACATGTCATCTTTTTTCCGGATATTTGAGTGGTTTCCTGTGATTTTTTTATAATGTTAGCAACATTTCTGTTTGCCGGACATACGCGTTGATACTTCTGCCGCATAAGTAATTCACCAGGACTTCAAGATTGTAAGAGGTCATCCACTCGACGCCGTTTGGGTTTTTTCACTGCAGCTAACAAAGTCCTTCTTTCGTCTTCCGAGGCCAAGGTACCTGAAGAAGTGGTTGGCTGGTCTGATAGCAACTTTGAATCCACCGTTATTGTAAATGTGAAGTATGGACCCGAAAGTCACTCCGAGTTTTTATTCAAAATCGCTCCTTATGTCTTCCAGAAGTGTTCCACTTTTGATCCAGCTTCGACGAATATGCCGATATTTGTAAGCTTAAACTTTTATCGAATACTCGGCTGCTTCGCTTAAATCGTACTTAGTACACAAACTCAATAATTCTTTATATCTGTTTCTTTCGTACGTTGAACCCAAATGTCAAAAACTCCGTTCTTGGAGGGTTATACTAAACTGCTTTGTGTTGTTAATTTTCCGACAGGGTGAATGTTGATGATTGTTGTGGCTGCCATCTTAATGTCGTTGATCGTTCTGATTTGTTATCATTTTGCAGTATTTTACTACATTCAGGTATGGGCGTAGATGCTAACAATGGGGTTGTTGTTGTGTAGCGTTCATGTTGGTTATCCTGCATTAGGATTGCTTTGTATGTTCCTGTTTTTATGCCTTGGTGACTGGTGCGGTAGGTTGTTGCCGGTTGAAGTTCAGTGACCTCCGCCTTTTTGCTTTTGGTGTGCTCTTGTTGACCTTGCGCGTTTATTTTTGTGTGTGTTTGTTCCCTGACCTGGAAATTGGTTTTGCCGTTTGTAGATCACTTTAAAGGTTAAATATCTCGTCGAGCTGTACGTACTACATCCTATTGATATGCAGAGGTAACTAATCTACAAAAAAAATTAAAATAGATGTGCAAAGAATTCGCAATGATTTTTTCTTTCGACTATAAGGATATACTTGCGGCTATATAACATTGCAAAATTTAGCCCGACATCCGCGGATGTATGTAACTTTTTTTGTCCCTAAGTCAAAAATATAGAGAAAAAATAACCTTTTCTTCTTAATAACGGAATGTTAAATATATTGAAAATACTCTATTGTGAAGAATTACTATTAAAAATTTTACTTACCTCCAAGCTTACAACCCATCAAAAAATTATATAAAGTGTCACTTAAAGAATATGAAGCTTAATATTCAACAAGAATTTTGCAAATTAATCAATGCGTTTTACGGCCACTCCTGCCTTCTTACTCAATTACTCAATATATATGAGCAGAAATATCAAAAAAAAAGCAAAATCCCGTTATCTTGTTTGTTTTCTTTCATTTCTCATTACACTTTTCTTGGAATAAGAACTTGTTTTTGTCCAGCTAGTTTGTTCTACACGAAACACTGTGGGATGTATTGTTCTTGTATATATTATGGGCATGGTGTGGTTTGACCTGTAAGGTAGTACTGTGTTAGGTGTTTTTGCTATGCTGTGGTAAACATTTTCGGTAAGTCGTGGTATGTATGTTGCGCTGAAAAATTTCTTTGTGTTTGTGGTGGTGCCGAATTTGTTATTATTTGGTTGCGGCAGTTTCTTTGTCATGATCTCCTGGTCTACTAATTCTAATTTTTACCGGTAATTATTTTTGCTTAGAATTTTGTTTAGTTTTTCTAAGTTTGTTTCGTGAATTTATTTGGCTTATGGCCAATACTTTACTTATAAGTTCTTAGCCGTGTTGATTTTATACTTTTTTGGTTGCGATGAAAGTAGTTTATCAGACGGCCCGGATGAAGTGGGATTTGCATACCAGTCAAGTAAAAGATTATGATTTTCCTGTGTATGCAACGTCCAGGAACGGAATTTTGGAATTCACTTCCATTTCCATCGTAAATTGTAATATACTGCGGTACTTATTTAAAATTTCTAAAATTGTGTTCGCATCATTTTTTGCATATAAATTTGATGTTTACCTTGAATTGTTGTTTAAGCTCCGAAATTATATTGTCAATCCTGTCTACTTGTAATTATTTTTGAAGCTAGCATTGTTGGTATATTTGTACACAAGAGATGACATCGAAGATACTAGAACTTCTTTTCACACACGTGTATGTTTGATAGCCTGTCTTTTAGAATAAATGAGTTTTAATATTATATTTGTCTGAAATCACGTTTTCAGAATTTCGCCAATGTGTTTGGATAGTTTATAGCAGGGGACCATAACTGAAGAGGAGATCAGACGTAAAGGAATTTGTGGTTTGTTAATTTTCGGTAATCCGTAAATTCTTGGTGCAGCGGCTGCAGAACATACAAGCTGTTGTTTCTCCCTAAAGGTGATGTGTTTTACTTTGTACAGATCGTCCGACTATTTTGTTGTTTTTCCTTTTGGAGAGAGTTTATTGGGTCAATCCTTGTTTTTTTGTATGTGTTTTTGTCTGAGACGAGTTGGTTAATTTTTTCTTCGTACTCACTTTTATACATTGCCACTGTTTTGTTACCTTTGTCTGCGTCGGTTATAATGAGCTCGTTTTTTTTATTAGGATAAACCTTTTTGCCTGGTGGAAGCTGCTAATATAAAATTTTCCGATGTGTTTATGATTTATGCTGCGTTTGAATTGCATAATTATATTGCTTACTCTCCTTCTCACTATTTCTTTTTCATTGGTTAGAGATTGGATCAGTTGTTTGACTTCGGCTATCAGGTGTATTGGTGAGAAATTTGATCTTGTTGTTGGTAAAGCAAATTTGTTCCCTAGTGAAGTATCCACTTCACTTCTTCAGGAAATTCTAGAGTAGTTTTATTAACGAACCAATCATCGTTAGTTGTAACTCTCAGTTTTTTCATTAGTTCGTATTTTAGCTTTTGATTTTCCATTTAAGCGTTGATCTCTTCTGTTCTGCGATCCTTTGACTGAGTAAATTTTGTTTAGTTACGAACGAGTTGTGAGTTAGTGTATCTTTTGTATTTTTATACTCAGCTGAGCCAGCTCCCAGAGTATATTAACTTTGTTCGCATAACGGTAACCCTTAACCGGCATAAACTAATCGAGATAGATATAGACTTATACATATCAAATGATGTGGGCGAAACAGAAATTTATTTAGCCATGTCCGTCCGTCCGTTCGTCCGTAAACACGATAACTTTAGTAAATTTTGAGATATCTTGATGCAACTTGATACGAACTTATCCCATGATCGCTATTTAAAGTGAACGAAATCGGATTATAACCACGCCCACTTTTTCGATATGGAAATTCGACAACCGAAAAGTGCGATAATTCATTACCAAAGGCGGCTAAAGGTCGGCCCTTAACACGATAACTTGAGCAAAAATCGATACATCTTTACTAACCTTAGTTCACGTACCTTATCTGAACTCAATTTATCTTGGTATAAAAATAGCCGAAATCCGACTATGACCACGCTCACTTTTTCGATATCGAGAATGACGAATAATGAAAAAATGCCATATTCTATACCAAAATGCAAAAGGACGAAACACTGTAATTGTATTGATTTATTGACGAAAAATATACTCTAGAAAAAACATTGTAAAATGGGTGTGACACCTTCCATATTAAGTAGAATAAATGAAAAAGTTCTGCAGGCGAAATCAAAAGCCTTGCAATCTTGGCTGAAATACTGTTCGTTGTATCACATATATAAATAAATTAGCGGTACCCAACAGATGATATTCTGGTCACCCTGGTCCACACTTTGGTCGATATCTCGAAAACCCTTCACTATGCAACTAAGGGCACTCCTTTTTAAATCCTCATTAATACCATTCATGTGATACCCATATCGTACAAACTCATTCTAGAGTCACCCCTGGTCGACCTTTAATGCGATATCTCGAAAAGGCGTCCACTATAGAACTAAGGCCCACTCCCATTTAAAATACGTATTAACATCTTTCGCTTGATACCCATATCGTACAAACACATTCTAGAGTCACGCCAATAGACCTAAGGAGGCCACTCCTTTTAAAATGCTCACTAACACCTTTCATTTCATACCCATATCGTACAAACACATTCTGGCCACCTTATGGCGATATCTCGAAAGGCGTCCACCTGTAGAACTAAGGCCAATCCCTTTTAAAATACTCATTACACCTTTCATTTGATTCCATATCGTACAAACTCTCTAGAGTCACCCCTGTCCCCTTTTATGGCGATATCACGAAAAACCGTCGACGTATAAACCAAGGCCCACTACCTTTTAAAATACTCATTAACGCCTTTCATTTGGATTCCCATATCGTACAAGCACATCTAGAGTCCTCCTGGCTGACGAAAATCCTTGGGGTGAACGCTCCCAGAGGTGCCGGCTGGTAATAGCACAACAGTATCCTCTTCCGGGGAGTGCTAGCTAAGTTGGGAATCATTTCCATCTGTGCCCAGCTCCTTAATAGTTGAGGCATGTGGAAATGGTTTTTTAAACGTGGCCTCAGGTGGGAACACGACCACGCCCCAGTGAAAACTTGGTCCACACCCTAATCCAGGTGTTATGCGTTTCCGTGCCCATTGGATGGTTTGCAGTCAGGGGTATCCGACTGTATTTTACGGAGCCTCCCGGATACTGTCCACCTCCGGGAGTAACGTGCTACTTGCTGCGGCATGGTGCTCTACCGCATCGACCGCATTGTTCCCCCTTTCCCTTTTTTCAGGCTGCCAAACGGCCTCACTTAGTAGGCAGCCGACGAGCCAGTTACTATGAACAGACAAAAAACCAGCCTCGATCCCTGCACGGGAAGATGCCTCTTGGACTACGTGTTAAAAATAACCTATCCTTTCGGGAACCGCACAGACGGCGCGACCAGGCCTCCACAGCCTCAAATATTTCTCGGCCACTTGTGCAGCTATTGGAAGGACTTAACCCTTTGAGGACAAGTCCAATCCCGCGGCAGCCGCAAAGATAGCCCAGAGAGGAAGCAGCGTCCGACTGAGCAAGCACAGGCGGCCGTCCATATCCGTACCGGCACCTCTCGACAGCAGGGTGGAACAGCACTAAGTCCTACACGGAAAAGTACGGCCTCTACTGCTGCAAAAGCTATCTGAATCCGGCTGAACCCTTGAGGGTTCCAAGGCATGTAAGCGAATCCCGATTTCGGTCCGAACCCAGCGGAACCTCGCACGCCTCACAAAATCGTTGAGAGATTTGCACTCTCGAGCGACCTGTTGACGGCAGAGCAAAAAGTCTCTGGCCTGGCCAGGAAGCTTACTGCTGTCAAGAGGAGTCAGCAATAACAACCCCGATCCCCCAGGTGACTGCGACTACCTCCTGTCTGGCCACAAAAGAATCTCTGACGGACTCGAATGATGCCGGCCTTTAAAAACAACTGTCTATGGGAAATGCCTCCGAGCGTTCCCAAAGCATCAAGCCTTCGGCCACTATACTCCCCCTGCCCTGACCAAACCTCCAGCGAGCTGGCTAAGGCCGAACTTTATGCTGGCGGTTTTTGACCGCGTCACCCCGAGAATGGGGACATGACCCCGGATAACTGGAAATGTCCTTAAGCGGCCTTCTCACGGTCTTACGGACATCATGACCAAGTATCCGGTGCCGGCTCTCACTATACGTGATGCGGCTGTGCACACAGGCAGGTCAGCTTGTTTCCTGCGCCGATGAGCGCTCGCGCAAGCTCTACAACTCGCCATAAGCTTGTCGCTAGACAGTTGTGCCTGGCACTTGATGCGGAAGGTTGGAAGAGAATTCCGACAGACCGAGAGCTTGGGCCTGGTCCAGACGCATACGCGGATCCTGGCGAGATTGTATAAACCATCGTAGCATCAAATAATGACTCGCCTCGGGTGATTGAGGTGGTCTGGGTCGCGAGACAAGGCGAAGTAGCGTTAGGTTGGTTTCATCATAACGAGGCTTCTCTCCCTTGGCTGACGATGTGGTGGAGTTTTAATGAAGCGCTCCTACTTCAAATCACGTTTCGCGGTATGGTACTAAGGACGAAGGTGTAGCTGTACCTCAGGCGAGGAGTTAGACGGAACGAGTGGATCTGCTGCACCTGGCCCTTAGGAAGGAACCACCCTCCGCGCCGGAAGAATCTGGTGGGTGGGAATACCGCCTCGAGCGAATCCGCAACCGCCCAAACGAATCTGGGGACCAGTGCAACACCTTGAGTGAACATGGGCCATATCGAACTGGCACGCAGCACTCCGATGCCGAGGGCGATACACTCCCGGTTATCTGAGTTTGCGGCCAGTTCTTTGCTGGCATGGACGAGCAGCTTCTGCTGGAATCCACCCGTCGGATGCCGAATTCGACGATACTATCGTAGAAGAGGCATCTGACGTTGCGGATCAGCAGAGGATGGACGTCGATGCTGAGCGACCAGGACGTCGTTCTAGTCCAGAAACTTGGTCGTTGGCAGCAAGGTATGTGGGCTCTATTCTAAGGACTACCAGCTGGTGACACGCCCGTGACAGGTAGAATCAGATCTTGTATTCTAATAAAGAAAACTCTAGTATTTATTCTGCTATCTCTTATTAGCGACGAGGACTTTACCTGCATTAGCCTCGAGCTACAGGAACCGAACGCTCTGGCAGATGTCCGCTATCTGGCGCACGATCGCCCAACTTCTATGCAGAGACCGCTCTGCAAAGCGGTAGGGAGGCCCACAGTGGAAGGATTCCCGATAACAATTGAGCCGATGCCATGCACATCACACCGCTTGGGGCTCTACCGACTTTAACACTAGGGCGAGTCCTCTTTTGATTCTATTATTAACAACAATCTAAGTATATGCAACTCAGGAGACAACCAACTTTTACACCTCAAATAGAAGGAGGTTCTAGATATTACTCTAGTTTCAGGGCCATTCTCTGACCTTGTCAAAAATTGGAGAGTTTCCAACGAAGACTCCTACTCTGATCATGTTATATCACTTTTACTATGCTTTTGCGTACACCGCCTAGGGTGGCTTACAGGAATAGGAGACGTACGGACTGGAACCTTTATACAAAAGTCTATCCTCTACTCTCCTCAGAAGTCTTCTCACGGTAGGTCAGAGCTACCGCTAAGAACTGATGAGCGCCTCCTTTATCACAACAGTTGCTTCTCTCGGTGAGCTAGACGTCATCGTCCCAATAGAAGAAGCCGTAGATCGTTATCACCAAATCTACGCTGCACAGTGTTGCGTGTAGAACAAGCCGAGCTGGACAACACAAAGTTCTTATCCAAAGAGTGTAATGAGAATGAAAGAAAACGAACAAAATACGGAGTTTTGCTGATATAGGCTCATATATATTGAGTACTTGAGTAAGAAGGTAGAGTGTGCCGTAAAATGCATGATTAATTGAATTCTGTTGTAATATTAGTGCTTCATATTTCTTTTAAGTGAACACTTTTAGACTCGATTTTTTTGATGATTCTAAGCTCGCAGATAAGTCCAGTTTTTTCTGCAACACAGTATCATACTTCTCGCTACATAGACGCTAGTCTCAATATGCTGTGCTAACATTCCGTTAGTACGAAGACAAGCTTTCACATTTATCGTATCATTGGGCAGGTTGGGAATTTAGGACAAAAAGTTACATACATCCGCAGAGATCCCGGGCTAACTTTTTACATATGTGACTGATTTCGAAGTACGTCTCTACTAGTCTCGAGACCCAGAGCGAGAAACCATTGGTCGTAATTCTTTGCACATCTATGTTTAATTTTTGTTTTTTGCATATGTAGTTATCTCTCCAATAACTAGGATGTAGCTCGCTATCTTCTCGTTAGCGACGACGGACTTTACCTGCATTCGCCTCGAGCTACAGGACCGAACGCTCTGGCAGATGTCCGCGCCTATCTGGTGCACGATCTGCGCCAAGTTCTGTGTCAGGACCTGGGTGCTCTGTTCAAAGCGGTAACGGAGCCCACAGTAAAGGCTTCCCGAAACAATTGAGCCAGATGCCAATGCACATCACACCGCTTGGTGCTCTACCTGACTTTACACTAGGGGAGTCTCTTTTTGTATTCTGTGCTGCAGTAATATTAACACAATCCGAGGTGATATGCAACTCAGGAGACAACCACTTTATCACCTCAATTCACTATGTAACTTCGTGCAAGACTGGTTGTGATCGTGGGGTGCTCACTAAAGTCATATCAAACTGAAGTATTTTCATATTTTAAGAGTGCGACGATATGAGCATAAGTTTGTGCAAAGAAACAGTCGATCGTTATAGTGCTACAAATTGCTTGCGTAGTCAGTGTCAAAATTACTTTCACTGTAAATCAGACCTGTTTAGAATTTGAGATTAGCATTAGTCATCAAGTTAACCCAGATAGTGACCATGTACTAAATATAGCTACACCTAGATCATGTCGCGTCATGCTCGCATTTGAACTTCTCGTTAGCGTGCTCGATGCACACGAAATGGTCACCTATGCTTGTAGCATCCAGTCGACATACATCGCACGTTGTGTGGAAGAGTTGAAGATTTCGTGTTTTTTCTTGTCGAAGTTTGGTGAAAAAATTGGCAAAATGGAAAATAGCCATATACGGTTCGAAAGGTAAAGGCAATATAAATATTATAAAGATAAAAATGAAAATTTTATAGGTAGGTGAAGAAAGATATCCAATAATTCTAGTATAATATGAAACTTAGGTTTTTTTTTTAAAAAATGTTATCTATTTTTC
>JARSSU010049044.1:0-76149 GCA_029619165.1 Eurosta solidaginis | reverse complement strand
GCGAAGCTGATATCATGTCGAGTGTTCTGTGCTGCGTACAACAGACAACCAATAGCCTCCATCATATGGAACATTTTCCATCTCTTCTTTGCTTCTTCAGTTGTGGACACATTTCAATAGTTGCTTCTGTGAAAAATCCAAGTGGCGTAGCAAGCGGCATTACAGTCATCCATTCAAAACGTTTGAGCACATGCAAACTATTATTCCAGAATGTCAAAGTTTTTCTTAGTTTTTTACCTCATCTCTTGAACTCGCATGACCAATACGGATGACGCTGAAAAACCCATGTCTTCATTTACATCGGGAAGACAACTCGCTCTTATTAGCTGTGTTAGCCTTTTTGTCATTGGACGAACCACCAACACGTCGTCTACATAAAATCGCTACGTAACCATACTTTGATCTTTTACGCAATAGTAGATACATTGATCGACTTCGACTCCGAACTAGTCCTAGACGATGAGTACTGTATTCAATTTATCGTGCCAAAACTTTGCTGCTTGTTTCAAGCCGGTTATAGTGACTTTGACAACGACATACTCTGCCCTGAACCATATCATAGCCTTCCGGTTGCTTCATGTAGTACTTCTTACGAAGCTCACCATTTTAAAATGCGGTTACGCATCAATAATTGATGCACCGCCAAGGTTCATATTTCGCTGCCATGGCGAACAGAATCGCAATGAGTTATACCTAACTACCGTGAATATGTTCCGATAATCGACGCCTTGTTTCTGCGAGCAACCTTCACAACGAGCCCTGCTTTATAACGAACCAAGCTCACCAGCTGCACACGTTATTTCATTTGAATACCAATTTTTTGAACTTATGCCTTTACAGCAGGCAAATTCGTAAGCACCCACGTGTGTTTGACTAAGAGAATCCATCTCCTCTTCCATGGGCGTTCCAGGCACTTGATTCTGACTAATACAATGCCTCTTCAACACTAACAGGGTCATCAGCATCAGACACCATGTCAACAACAAATTTCTTTTCGTTTTGTTTGCCAATACGCTCGACGGACGAAACTCGAGCAATTTATCATAATCGCACTAGCATATAATGCTTCACTTTTCATCAGGAGTATAGTAGTCCACTGTCGAAGATTTTTGACATTTAACAATTCGCTCATATATCTCTCTGAATTGGTAATGTTATAATCTTCCCTTTGTATAAATTAATAACAATAATCAAATTTGGCTCTGTATGTTTCGTACGTCACATGAATTTTCTATAAATGTAACATCCCGCTCCAACAAAAACTCGTAATCAGGATTTTACGATAAAGCGTAAGCTTTTGACACAGCACAATATCTACAAATGCACTCATCTGATTTGCATCAAGTTTTGAACGTTTTGTTCGGTATTGTACATCGCTGTACAAACCAAAATATTCGTTAAAGCTTTAAATAGGTTAACACTGACAATTTCGGTATACGGAGACTTCGATATTACCTCTACATCTTGAATGTGCGCGACGACACCCCACTAATATGCTGCCATTTTTTGCAGCCTGTGTCAGAATATTATTTATTAGTTAGAAATCATACATACCTAACACGTGCACACAGTTAAGACATCGTTCGGTCATACAGCCAGCAAAGCCCGCTTAACTATCCCGATCACGATCCCAGCGAGTCCGCCGTGTAGGGAGGTTTTTCATCCCGAAGATGGCAGGTGTAATTCACGCTCAAAAATTCAAATGAGTTCGTAGTCAAATTTCAGTGCCATTCTTGGTGTTTACGGCCACACTGGGTCTCAGAACCCCTGTTATAGATACCTGTCTTTTTAATTCCTTAAACTTTAGCAAAACACAATTATGACTTTCGTACAACCGGTATCGCAAATTTTTATTCCTTTCTGAAAACTCATCACCCCACCTCCACTGTGTTTTGTCCATACATTGCTAAAGTGATAATAACGATGATCCCCGTCCAAAAATAAAATTAAATTATTTGTTAGGTTAAATGGTAAAAAATGAAAAAAAGTGGGTAAAAGTGTGTATGGTTTGTAGTAAAGTTAGTGTAGTAAGTGTAAAAAAAAAAAAAAGTAATTAAGATAATAAAATCTTTGTTTTTGCCACCCACTGAACGATTTTGTGCTGCCCTTTAGTTTTCAATTGTGGAGTTGCTCCATTTGAATGTACGCACACGTCCAGGAATGTCTGAATTGGTGCTTGCTTTTTCTAACCAAATTTTCTGCACGCGCTAGCACGCGTCACGCGTCGTTACCAAGCTGAATAATTTGTTTCTTCTATTTCCTCAGTTTTGTTTACCCTTTACAGCATAACTTAATCATTACACCCTTTTGTCACTTGTGCTGCCGCCTGTAATTAACGCCAAGCGGAAAATTCTGCACTCGTTTCATATTTTCCTTATTGCAAATGTTATTAAAATGCTTGCCAAGAGGCAATACCAACAAATAAAAACATAGAGAAAAAAGCCAAAGTCACCTACAGAAAATTAATCAAACAGTAATAAGAAAATTTTAGCAAAAATACATCCCAAATCATTTAATTTTTAAAAACGCAATATAACATCCAACCTTGTAATAAATACGTTGAATTGATAAAAAGATTATTTATTTTTATTTTGTTTAATATATTACATAAATTTTTTTATCAAGTCGCAAAATTTTAAAATTGATATGTACCAGCAAAAAAATATGAACCTTCTTATTTAAATTTTGTTCATGATTTTTAATTTAATTACTAAAATTAATTTTTAATATAAATTAAATTGACGACATACTAAATATAAAAAAATAAATTAAACTTATCTCCTTTAAAATATTCAAAACAGAAAAACGAAAAAGACAATCGAACCCCCACTAAAAAATTTTACATACACTCGACACAACACCTTTTTGTTTGCGCTTTAAAAGTCATTTGTCGCGAACTTACTGACAAAAGATTTGCACATAAGACCCCTCGGAACACATATTCAACATTTCGAAACCATTAGTCGGAGAATTTTCTGTTGTTGACATTTGAGTAACAGAGCTAATCATTTCTCCCACCTACGCTGGTTAACAGGTAACTCGCTCACTGTTATGCTAAAATAACTCGTTCTGTTCTGCTGCTCGATACTTTTGAAGCAACTGTTGATCATTCGTCATATGCGACGTTGCGCCTGAGTCGACGTACCATACACACTCGCCACTCTGAGAGTGTAAACACGAATTCGCTAGCAAAGAATTTGAAAACATAGCTGTCCTGCTTTTACTTTCGTTCCATGTGTTTTTTCGACTGGTATAGATTACGACACTCTTTACGCATATGGCCTTCCTGACCACAATTAAAACAACGAAACTTTACGATTAGAATTTTGTCATTCTTTTCGGTTCGAATTCTCGAATACAAAGCGTTGTTGGTGGATTCCTTACTACATCCATTTGACGTCTTGCAACAAACAAATCTCTTACGCTGTCGACGGTTAACTTCGATTGGAATTTTCACTGCCATACAAGAGCTTGATACTCATAGGCAACCAGCTAGCCATAAAGATGCAATCAATTCATCACCGACAGTTAAACCTGCACATTTGCAATTTTATTGAAGTCATGACCACTTCATTCACATAATCCTGTATGGTCTGGAACTGTTCGAGTTTTAACTGCACCAGCTTTTCCAAAGCCCTACCTTGCGAGTTAAAACCATGTCCTCATACGCTGCATTATTGAATCCCATGCTCTTTTGCCGTTGTGCATTTGCTATGTGCGAGAAATTACTCGGCCCACCATGAGCGTAATCTCCGCCAGCGCCCGTTCGTTTGTGTCACGATCTTTTTCCGATGCATTTCAGACAAACCTGTTCGGTGACTTTCCAACAACTTTCAGCACAAGTATGACTTTGCATTTCGCCGCCAAACATCAAAATTTTCCCGACCGCGAAGTTTTTCGAAAGGAAAAACTGAGTGTGCCCGTTGCCATTTAATTAAATTAATATATTTAACTTTAATTTTACTCTATGTGGATAGGCCCATAACCTGTTGTAATAGAGATTTGTACACGCAGTTTCAGAGTAAGATGGCGACTAACTTTATGCAGTATAATACGAACAGAGGTATAATGAAATAGTATGAAAAGAAAACTGATAATTAGAGTTGCCAGATTATATATATTTAACAATAGGACATTATTTTTAATTGGTTGAAATAGAGACTGTAAGTAAACATCGTCATTTTTAAGTACGAAGCAGCTTACATTAGGGTGAAACAAATATATATACAAACCGCCAAATTTTTTCTGTTATCGCTTGTGATAAACATTACGAATACCCAAATGACTATCACATTTCTACCTGATTCTAAGTTCCATGAAGTTCTAAGACACAAAAATTGTTCGAATATATTTTTCCTTCAGCTAAGCAGTTTGAATAATTCTTTGTTGTCGCTTTTTTAATTAGACAAGTAATTTTCTGAAAAACTTACTTGTATTTTTTCCTCGGTTAAGGAATAATTTTCTTAAATATGTAGGATATTAAAAAGAAAATTCAACTGTCAAAACCGTGGATTTCTAGTCGAAGTCCGTAACTTTATAGTCGAGTTCCCTTACTCACTGAACTAAGTCGTTCATATAAATATTTCGAGAAAGATTTATTTTGAACTTTCTTAATTTAAAGAAAATTTATTTAATAATTTGGGAAAAATTTAAATAACGTGACATCAAGACGGACAAGGCGACAGCAGTTTCGATTATACCTTGTAAATCTCTTCAAAGCTTTTTCTCTCGGGAGTGGGAGTCGAACCCGCACTCCTACGATAGTTGAAATGGTTACAAACGCATTCAGCTACGTCATACCTTAGTTGTTGTATAATTTTTCCCAATTGCCTTCTTTTGCATATATTCTTCTACACATCACATACTTCGTATGTAAATTATGTGTTGAAGTTATGCATGTTTGTAAGGCGGTTTCAGAGAAACTTGGTTTTGTTTAGCAAATGTTTTCTTAATTTTATATAAGTATTTTTTTTGTTTGTATTGTTTCAAAAAAGTGCTTTATTTACCGATGACTGCTTGATTCAACTGGGAAGGGAAGCAAGACAAAAAACCTCTCCCGGTCGATGGGATGAGCGGCATGATGTACATAATATAATTCGCTTTTGAATAAAAATTCAGGCACAGCCAAGAGTTCCTGAGGATGATCTCAGATTGAGGTCGAAATATCGATTAACATTAAACAAGTATATTTATTGAAAGATATAAAATATTTGGTTTTTATTTATGCGTGGCCTTGAGCTCGAAAAACTTAATAATAAAAATTAAGGTTAATTACATTAACTCCAAATCCGAATGAGGACAAATGTCAACTGTTCGCTTGGGACTATTTACGCTGCTCAACGCAAAAAGGAGCTGGGAGAAATACGGCTGTTGCGGTTGTTAGCCGTTCAAATCTGGCGTTGAGCAGGTTAGGTTATGTTGAACTGGCGCGGTCAATAAATAATAATAATTGTGCGTTTGTGACAGCGCACTGCCCTCAAGTGGCCCAATAACACCAGGCTAATCCTGTTCATTATAATTATACTCAGTTGAGCAGAGCTCACAGAGTATATTAAGTTTGATTGGATAACGGTTGGTTGTACATATATAAAGGAATCGAGATAGATATAGACTTCCATATATCAAAATAATCAGGATCGAAAAAAAATTTGATTGAGCCATGTCCGTCCGTCCGTCCGTCCGTCCGTCCGTCCGTTAACACGATAACTTGAGTAAATTTTGAAGTATCTTGATGAAATTTACTATGTAGGTTCCTGAGCACTCATCTCAGATCGCTATTTAAAATGAACGATATCGGGACTATAACCACGCCCACTTTTTCGATATCGAAAATTTCGAAAAACCGAGAAAGTGCGATAATTCATACAAAAGACCGGTAAAGCGACGAAACTTGGTAGATGAGTTGAACTTATGACGCAAAATAGAAAATTAGTAAAATTTTGGACAATGGGCGTGGCACGCCCCACTTTTAAAAGAAGGTAATTTAAAACTTTTGCAGCTGTAATTTGGCAGTCCTTGAAGATATCATGATGAAATTTGGCAGGAACGTTACCTTATTACTATATGTACGCTTAATAAAAATTAGCAAAATCGGAGAAGGACCACGCCCACTTTTAAAAAAAATTTTTTTAAAGTAAAATTTTAACAAAAAATTTAATATCTTTACAGTATATAAGTAAATATGTCAAGATTCAACTCCAGTAATGATATGGTGCAACAAAATGCAAAAATAAAAAGAAAATTTAAAAATGGGCATGGCTCCGCCCTTTTCATTTAATTTGTCTAGGATACTTTTAACGCCATAAGTCGAACAAAAATTAACCAATCCTTTTGAAATTTGGTAGGGGCATAGACTTTATGGCGTTAACTGTTTTCTGTGAAAATGGGCGAAATCGGTTGATGCCACGCCCAGTTTTTATACACAGTCGTCCGTCTGTCCTTCCGCATGGCCGTTAACACGATAACTTGAGCAAAAATCGATATATCTTTACTAAACTCAGTCACGTACTTATCTGAACTCACTTTATCTTGGTATGAAAAATGAACGAAATCCAACTATGACCACGCCCACTTTTTCCATATCGAAAATTACGAAAATGAAAAAATGCCATAATTCTATACCAAATACGAAAAAGGGATGAAATATGGTAAGGTAATTGGATTGTTTTATTGACGCGAAATATAACTTTAGAAAAAACTTTATAAAATGGTTGTGACACCTACCATATTAAGTAGAAGAAAATGAAAAAGTTCTGCAGGGCGAAATAAAAAACCCTTAAAATCTTGGCAGGTATTACATATATAAATAAATTAGCGGTATCCAACAGATGATGTTCTGGGTCACCCTGGTCCACATTTTGGTCGATATCTGGAAAACGCCTTCACATATACAACTACCACCACTCCCTTTTAAAACTCTCATTAATACCTTTAATTTGATACCCATATCGTACAAACTCATTCTAGAGTCACCCCTGGTCCACCTTTATGGCGATATTTCGAAAAGGCGAACACCTATAGAACGAAGGGCCACTCCCTTTTAAAAATACTCATTAACACCTTTCATTTGATACCGATATCGTACAAACAAAGTCTAGAGTCACCCCTGGTCCACCTTTATTGCGATACCTCGAAAATGCGTCCACCTATAGAACTAAGGCCCACTCCCTCTTAAAATACTCATTAACTCCTTTCGTTTGATACCCATATTGCACAAACGAATCTAGAGTCACCCCTGGCCCACCTTTATGGCGATATCTCGAAACGGCGTCCACCTATATAACTAAGGCCCACTCCCTTTTAAAATACTCATTAACACCTTTCGTTTGATGCCCATATTGTGCAAACAAATTCTAGGGTCACCCCTGGTCCACCTTTATGGCGATATCTCGAAACGGCGTCCACCTATGGAACTAAGGATTACTCCCTTTTAAAATGCTCATTAACACCTTTCATTTGACACCCATATCGTACAAACGCATTCTAGAGTCACCCCTGGTCCATCTTTACGGCGATATCTCGAAAAGGCGTCCATCTATAGTACTTAGGTCCACGCCCTTTTAAAATACTCATTAATACCTTTCATTTGATACCCATATCGTACAAACGCATTCTAGAGTCAACCCTGATCCACCTTTATGGCTATATCCCTAAATGGCGTCCACCTATAGAACTATGGGCCACTCCCTCATAAAATACTCTTTAATGCCTTTCATTTGATACACATGTCATACAAACACATTCCAGGGTTTCCCTCGGTTCATTTTCCTACATGGTTATTTTCCCTTATGTTGTCACCATAGCTCTCAACTGAGTATGTAATGTTCGGTTACACCCGAACTTAACCTTCCTTACTTGTTTTTTTTTATTTTTTATTTATTAATTTATTATTTATACATTTTTTTTTGTTTTTTTGTCGAGTCGTTGATGGGCAGTGATTTGTCAAGCGTCGAGTTCTAAAACTGCTCAGCTACAGAAGAAATATCATCAGCTGACGATAAAACTCAATTAATAGAATAAAAACAAACATACAGAGCATTAGCGATTGAGGGAGATAAGAACAGTCTTTTTTATAGAAAAAGGGAGTCCGACATATCAAATGTGTTTGAGTGAGAGTTATAATCTTGGCAAAAAACCGGAAAGGCTCGTTAAGTTTGAAATGGGTTCTACATTGTTTTAAAAGAAGAGGTTTCTAATGTCTCGTAGTTCGACAGGGAGCACTAAAGTTCACTTCAGAAGTTCAGAAGAAATGGGCTTGAAATGGATTCATTCAGTAGTTTTGGCATAAATATTACGCCAAGCATTTCCCTTCGACTAGCAAGAGTTGGAAGATTAATAAGTTTAATTAATTAGTGTAAGGTGGAAGATTAAATAAAGAGTCCCATTGAAAGTTCCTTAAGGCAAATAGTAAAAACTGTTTTTGTATTGATTCGAGCCTATCAGCATGAACTTGAAAACGCGGAATCCAAACTATTGAGCCATACTCTAATATCGGTCTAACCAATTTTGTGAAGAGGGTTTCCGTAGGGGTCGCTAAACTCTTTTGAACACCTTTTCACAAATGCTATACGACCTCACATAGACCGAATATGTCCATAGTGTTACCAGAATTTGTTTGACGACCAAACGGAAGAACCCCAATCAGGTGCCAGGACATATGTTATAGAATAAACTCCGCCCTCTTGGCAAATACTTCTCTTTCAGAGATATGAGCCACTTTGTGAGTCTAATTTGCACATGACCTTAGAAATTTTGCAGTCCCGTGCTTTTGTCCACGCCTTTCCTGCTTGATGGATCATATGCAACTCCTGTCTCCTTTTGATTTCTCCCAAACGGATTGGGACGGGTATCGTCGACTCAGCGAGTGTTGCACCCTCCTTTGCCAATCATCGGCCTTCTCATTACCTTCCATCCCTATATGACTGAGAACTCAGTAAAGATGTATGTAAAGATGTATGAGCGAAGTTTTTCCAATACTTATTTGCATTCCAGAACACTTCTTGAAGAAGTTGTGTGTGAGATTATTGCCTTAATCGCAGCCTGACTATCAATATATAAATTAACGCGACTGCAGTTTAAGCACGCTTCCTTCAGAATTTGTGCTGCTATCTTCGCTGCTATAATTTCCGCTCGAAAAACGCTGCAGTAATCTGGCAACCTGTAGGATACACATATTTCTTGGTCGACACAGTAAACAGCTGACCCAGCCTTTCCATTAATTTGGAACCATCCGTATACAAGTGTATAGCATATTCTGCAATTTCTGCACCCCGGCACCAACCCTCCGGCTCAATTGTGGTCCCAATATCTCTTTCAAAGCTCAGGCACGGGACCATATATTCGGTTTTCCCAATATTATATGGCGCTATACTGCTGTAGCCATGAGGCCTGCGCTCAAGCTGCCCCGACGCCTTAAACCTTGTTGCTGTTGCTAACGCGATGTTTTTGTCCGTTAGGTCTGAAATTTGGTATAACACAAAGACTAATTTGTCTCGTGTTGAACAAATTTCCTACCATATAGAGCATTCATTCACTTCAGTGAGTGACAATAAAATATTAATACCCTTATGCAATTTTTGGTATTATATAGTGGTGACGGTGAATGTGTGTGAGAATGTGACACAATCCGTCGCAGCGTCATACGTAATCTGACCTTAAATCTCCACAAAAGCGCCACAAACGAAAATTTGAAATAAAAATCGAGAGATTTTTGATTCCAAATCCTCGTTTCATGTTATGTTACGAGATTATTACTACATAGCATTACCAATTTCAAAAATATGCTAATATATTGGAACAGGCGCTTTTTTTAAACTTGGAAATTAATTCGAAAAAATTTTTTATTATCGTATTATAACATGAGATCAAATTTTGGAATTAACATATGCGCGATTTTTAAACGGTTTTATTTAGCTTGACTCTGTGTAGCGGCCGGCCGTTGTTTACGAATTTTTATAATTAAAATTTAAGTAACTTTCCGATAAGGTGCAAGCTTGAAACTTGGAATATAGTTCAGAACCCGATGACAATGCAATAATAAGAAAAAACTCCGATAGGTGGCGCATGGATCGAAATATTTCAAAAATTTTTGTATCTGTGGGTGCGATTTGACTCATATTTGGGACACATAATACATACATAAATAGAAAGCGACCTATGAAAAACATCGCCGCCAGATGGCACAAGGATCGAGATATTCAAAACAAAAACGCATTTGTGGTCCCATTTGGCTCATATTTGGAACACAAATACATACATGAATAGAAGACGGCCTCTTTTGTGAAAAAATGCACGCTGAGGAGGAAGAGGACAGAAAAGGTTAAGAATTCTAAACCGAACCCGGAAACAAAAAGGGATGGCATATTATCAACATGTTATTGAAGTGTTAACGGCTTGTTATCTGCGAGTTTTCGGTTGTTATCGGCAGACTATCATATCCACCACTGTTATGCATTTCTTATCGACGAGGTATCGATTTATTATCGATAGCAATAATCTATTTTTTATCTACAAGTTATTTGTTTTCTAACGAAAAGTTTTCTATAAATTATCGATTTATAAAAAAGTTATCTTATGCCGAAGAGCTATCGTATTGTTATGGGGATGATACAAATTTTTTATCGGCGTGTAATCGATTTGTTATCGAAAACAATTGCTTTGTTTTCGAAAATTATTGATTTATTTTCAAAGAAATTAGTGAAAATTTAGTGATATGCTATCAAAAAGTCATACATTTGCTATTAAAATATTATCGATTTGCTATCGAAACGTTAGCATTTTGCTATAGCCAGTTTATCGATTTTTTATGGAAGAATTTTTTATTTATTACAAAAAATATCGATTTTTTTATTGAAAAGCTATCGACTTGTAATTTTTTGATCAGAGTGTTAGCAGTTTGATATCGGTGTGTTATCCAGTCGCGATTGGTAACAGATACCGATAAAACTTCAACATAAAGTCGATGAAACATCTGTAGCCGGTCAAGCCAATAAAACTCAATGACTCGCTGATAACAAGCCAGCCGCATTAAGCTATTGACTCAACATTGAACCAAAAAACAGCAAGAAACACTAAATTTTTCTACTGCTTTAAACTCAATAACGAGCTTTTGCATGCACTCAGCTCTCACTAATTCCAATCCAAAATCTGGATAGCTCCAAAAACTTTCCCGCGGGTATCACGTAAATTTTTAAATGACCTCGTAAATCAAAGCCAGCCATTAGATAATTTTTACGACAGCTCATAATAAAAACATTATAAATATTGTTTATGTATTTCACAACAAAAGAAAAGGTCAGTCTAAAGTATTGGCAATTCCTTGGAACTGTGTGTCCTTACTAAACTAAAAAATGAATTTTAATTAAAAAACTTTGCTTTCACTCTACATCCAGTTTAATGCGCGCGTCGCATTTGCAGCAAATTAGGCGAGCAAATGACCACAAATATAAAAGTAATATGAAAAATGAGCGCGCGACAAAAACTGTGCTTTATGAGCCGTTATTGCTTTTACAGCAATAATTGCTTTGTCAACATCATTATGAGTTTTGAATGTGTTTGTGTGCGCCTGCTCATGATTAATGTATTGGTAAAACATGGCGTATGCGTAGGATGAATTTTTTCCGATTTCTTAATAAAGCACAATACGTTCCCTGAAGGGAAGTCTGTAACTAGTGATACAAATTTCTGGTTCAGAACTAGACTTAAAGTAGCAAATGAGTACTAGTTCGATTGAAAGTAGATTGTATTTCTGCCATGAAAAGCTCTCAGTGAAAACTCATCTGCCTTGCAGATGCCGTTCGGAGTCGGCATAAAACATGTAGGTCCCGTCCGGCCAATTTGTAGGGAAAATCAAGAGGAGCACGACGAAAATTGGAAGAGAAGCTCAGCCTTAGATCTCTTCGGAGGTTATCGCGCCTTTCATTTATTTTATTTAAGAATTCGTGAGCTTAACAACCGGCTTATAATAATTGAATATTCAGTTATTATGTTTTTCCAAGATAAACTGGAAAGAAAGAAAGAAACATTTACTGGCATATTGCGGTGGTACCATTTCGAAAACCGCCACATAATCATCATCAGGCAATTTCGTAATTTTATCAAAGGTATCACCCAGATTCGAACCGCGAAATACACAGTGAAACTGCAGTGATTCAGTCACTGCAGGTTTGTTCTCCAATGATGACAGAGCTTTGACACTGCCAAGTTTAAAAATCTGAACGGGTTGCTTTTACCAAGTAAGGAGAAAGGGGAATAATTAAGCGAAATTTTTTGTAGAAAAGGACCTTTAGTAGTACATGTATTAGTAGTGATAATAAAGTGTTTTGGGGGAAATAATTAATTTTCTACTAAATATTTCGTGAACTGATATAGAGTTTTGTTGGTTTGGTCATTCTTTCAGAACTGGTTTGAAGGATGCCGTACGTCAGAGTTTTATTCAAATATACACTATCTTAAAATTTGTTTCAGAAACTCCCTATCTGAGCATAGTTCAATGCATTTTGACATAAGAGGGAGTTAAGGAAAACCATTCTGAGATAAGGCGTTCTTCAACCTAATAGAAGAGGTTTTTTGTGACAAATCATGAAATGGTAAATTTTTGAAAAGTATTTTGAGATAGGGCAGATGCCGACATGGGGTGATACCCTACTCAGCAGCTGCAATCAACTGACGAAAATAAAAAAATTAAAGAAAATGCTTATTGACTAAGAACTTTATATTCTGGCTTTGACTTGGCAGAAGAGTTAGGCTTTTGTGCGGTCCTGCTACACAGCGAGTATTTACCGTTTTATTCTGAATTTTGGAAAGCTCTTTTCCGTTTAAGTATTCATGGAAGTGTTCCGGATAAACGGTTAATTAGAATATTCGGAAACACGTTCGCTTTAATACTACCTCATGAACGATAGGTCCGAATATTCCAAACATAAAACGACACAAGAAATTCTGAAATGCAGACGAATGTTCCAAACATACGGAATGAATAAGTTAGCGCGCTCAATGAGTACATTTCGTTATGGCATCTCCATTATTTACTAATTACATTTTGACGTGAATCCATTTACCAGTCGAGTTTTTGACGTTGAACGGTGAATTTTAAATTGGTTTAGGTTTCGTATAATCATAGGTTGACGAAAGTGCACGATTTCTTGGTGACCTCACTTCTCTATAAAATTACCTATGTTCCACACTAATAGACCATAATTCATTATAAAAATCATAAAATTTTAAAAAGAATTTTCTAAGGAATTATGCAGCTTAGTACATATCGGGTATTTGTAAACTAATTGCTCCCTATTTCTATTACTAATATTTTTCGAAAAATCTCAAAGAAACAACACCACAGTTAACGAATGTCAACTCGATTTGGGAGCAAAATGGCTGCAATTGTCGAAAAATGTGTCAGCCGAGCAAACCTCTTGTGATTGAGACATGAGTTCTCCGCCTATGAGTAAGCCTTCTTACCGTGCACCTTAAAACCTTTGCCACTGGTTTCGGATAAAAAAAAATAAGAAAGCAGTACGGAGAATTTGATCTGGTTCGGAAACAACGAAAGAGATCAACAAAGGAGTTAGGTATCAGTGGCGTAGTGAGGGGAGGGGGCAAGGGGCATCTTGCTACTCCACGGGGGCGCCAATTGGTCCGCGAAGCAGAACTTCCTGCATAATTTGTATTTTTATTGTAACTGATTTCTGGAAAATATTACTTCGCAGTAGAAAAGAAATTGAACCTAAAATTCAGAATTACTTACTTTTATAATCTCGTATGGAGAAGATGTTTTTTCCAAAACTTGTGAGTGGCACTTGACTCTCTCAGTATCATAATTGAAAGCTCATTCAGCAAATTAAAACTGATTTCGATGGGGCAAGGTCGCTTAAGTGACCTAACATTATTAAGTGTGGAAAAAGAAAAATTTGAAATGATAAATTTTGATGATATCCTTGATATATTTGCTTCCTCAAAGGCAAGGAAAATTTGTTCTAAAGTTGGTATGTGCATCTAGTTCGCAACTAAAGAAAGGGAAACGAAACGGCGGCCATTTTCACTGCCTAGGACATCGCCATGTTGAATTCGCTAGTTGAAATAGATAGGGGACGAACTAGTTCTGCATACACTAGAAGCGCACCAATCTTGGGCTAGAGATTTTCCCTTCAGGGTTACTATAAAATGTATTGCGCTGAAAACTATTTCTGTGTAAGAATATTATTTGTCGCGCAATTCCTTTTTCAATGTGCTAATGGTGCAAGGATAGGTAGTGGCAGTAGCAACAACAATTGTTAAATTTAAGAATGGGTGACATACACAACTGCACTCAATTTTTTGTTGCCGAATAATGAAATGAGTACCAAATCGATACATCTCATTAAATACCATATCTGCTGTTGAGTATATTATGAGTGGGAAATATTGGCGTGCAACCAAGTAAAGCCAAATAACCCAAAGAAGAAGCGATGCCTGTCGCCTTGTTAGACGACAATAACAGTTTAAAAGGTTAAGCGCCAATTAAGTAAATAAGTAACCAAGTTAAACCGCAAGTCTTTTTGGTCACGAACTTCAACTCCGTCAAACACATACTTATGATGTTATTGTTGTTGCCACAAAAAAAACAAAATCCCCTATGATTAGGAAATTATTGCAAATATGGCCGTTCCGTTGCCGGATATGTTTCCGGTACGCTCTCTTAATGAGGAAAACGATCAAACGGAAAGGGGATCAATAACTAGAAAGAAACTTGCAGCTTCACGAAATACATTAAAATGGCGAAAACTGCACACACCCTGGCGAATATGAGCAAGTTAATGGTAAATATAGGCCAAGGAAAACCATATTTAGGAAAGGTGCTCACATTCACTCGGACTCTCTACTCTGGTCTAGTACTGCAAATATGATCGCATGTAATGACATTATGGAATATTGAGCAGCTATCACCCTGGTTCGAATTACAGGGCGCTACGGATCGTCTCAGCTCGCCGCAAAGCCGTACTGGTCGTTTTTTGGACTATACCGATACACGTTCTCCTTGAAAAAGCAACGCAATTTACTACTCCCTGCACGATTTGATAGAGTCATGCAGGCGGGAAGGAGATCTATCGGACGCTGGTAACGGCAAATCAGCTAAATGCTGCTGAATTTAGATTATACCACTAAACCTTGAGTAGAAGTCATGATTGGAGCGGCCACCGCGGTGTGGTGATAGCGTGCTCCACCTGGTACGCCCATGGTCTTGCAAAAGCTTCAAAGTTTAGAAAAAGTGTTTTAAGCTGGAGAAAAGTTTTCTAACGAGGCAAACACTTGGAGTATATTTCTGCCATGAAAAGCTTCTCAGTGAAAATTCATCTACCTTGCAGCTGCCATTCGAAGTCGGCGTAAAACATGTAGGTTCCATCCTGCTAATTTGTAGGAAAATTAAAAGGAGCACGACGCAAATTGGAAGAGAAGCTCGGCCTAAATCTCTTCGAAGGTAAATCACTTCAAGTATTTTTTTGTAGCCACATGAAAAGCTTTAACTTATGTTTGAGCCGATTTTTTTGCTGGTCGGGCTGGTACCTTATTATTTATTTATTTATTTAATTATTTAAAGTCAACTAACAAGAGTGATCGACTAACAAAATACAAAGGAAAGTAACATAAAAAAAAGATAGCGTAAAAATATATACAAGTATAGAATTAAAAATGGAATAATTAAAAATTTACAATTTTGTTTAACATTGAACAAGAACTAAAATTAAAATATCATTACAAATTAAACAAGTAAACTTTAAGATATCAGTTGAGACTGACAAGTATAGCATTGCGTAAGGCAACAAACGAACATTCGATACTAATGCAATTATACAAGTCGTTATAGTACGAGCACCAAACACGTATAGGATCATTTTTGCCCAAAATTTATACCAACACAGGGGTAAATGGAAGGGCACGTAGTGTCTGGACACCCTAGCAGGAACTGAAAAGTTCAATCGGCTTAGCAGCTCAGAGGAGTCAACCTCACCTAGAATTAGCTTATGCAGGAACATTACCCCGAGTATATTCTACGATTTTCAGAGTTGGCAAATTAATGAGAAGAAGTCTACTTCTATAAGACGGAAGATGAAGATTTGAGTCCCAGTTAAAGGCCCGTAGAGCAAAAATTAAAATTGTTTCTGCACAGACTCAATACGCTTTATATGAGTAATATATAATGGACACCAACACCGAGCAATACTCAAGTATTGGGCGGACCAGCGAATTGTAGAGGATTTTGGTCAGATACGGATCCTTGAACTCCTTAGCCAGCGTTTAACGAAGCCAAGGGTACCCATTGCTTTATTAGTAATAGCTGAAATATGTGAATTGAAGCACAGTTTCGAGTCAGGTGCTTTGAATATCAACAGAAAATTTTTCAATGTGGTTTATATCATGATGACTGTAGCAGACATTCAATGACCTAGATCCAGCTTTCTTAGAACCTTCTATTTGCTATTTTGCTCGTATATTTCGGGTCAGTGTCTAGCTGCAACGTGCAAACAAAGTGGCATTTCGTCTCTGGCATATGACAGCATGAGGACCTTGAAGATATCAGCATATGAAGCGCCAGTCATAATTTCGTTAACCCAATGAACGGTTCCCATGCGTAGCCAAGAAAATTATGCCCAGATATTAATACTGGAACCTACATGCTTTTGCGATTTTTGTTGTATTTATCGGATGTTACTCCGTATTAGGTGACCGCCTTACATATTGGAGTGATCCCTTTTCCCATATATTCGTCGGACCATGATATTGTAACGAATTTACTGAAATTCCTCTTATTTGCAACCTTTTTCTGACGTCCGAATCACTAAACTGTTGAATAAATAAATCCAATATTCGATAAGCAAATGGTCTTTATTAGATTACATTCAAAATAACACTACTACTTCTCGACAGAAAAGCGTGGTTAAATCAAACTGATTGGTCGTGCCTCAACTGTTGCTACTTTTATACTGTTTTGGTTTGAGTTGGCATATTTCTAGGCGGTTCTATTTCTAGAATTCACTAGTTAGTTATCAGCCTTAAAACTACCAGCTATAACTACGTTTATAGCTTCTCATATGCGCGTGTATATGTGAGTGATAATTGCACAAATTATTGCCCACTTTTGGGAATATCTCAGATATATGCATGTGTTTGTGCGTTGCTCTCCGCTGCTTGTATGGACATATGTATAGACATAATGATTGATTTATTTATGTGCATACAAGTCACTGCTTAGTTTTGGCTTAGAGATTAGTATCCCTTAGTGTTGTTAATATTCGTTACAATATGTTGCGCCATTTGGCCCGATGAGTGGGCAAAGGAGGCTACAACACTCGCTGAATCGACGATAGACGTTCCAATCCGTTTGTGAGAAACCTAAAGGAGGCAGGAATTGCATATGATCCATCAAGCAGGAAAGGCCATGGACAAAAGCGTGGGACTGAAACAATTCTAATATAATGTGCACTAAGGTTAGTCTCACTAAGTGGGTCATATCTCTGAAGAGAGAATACTTACGGCTTACGATGTGCATACTAACTGGACACTGGTTTCTGGCGTCACATGCTTATAAGTTAGGCGCTGTCAGTAACAGCAGGTGTGATCTCTAGAAGGCTCCAGCTATTAGGGGCGGTAGAATTGCCAGATTTCGAGTAGCAATTAATCTATGTCCTAGAAAACTTCTAGTATTTGCCAAGAGGAGGAGAGTTCTTGTGTAACATAAGTCCGGGCAACTGATTGGGCTCTTACGTTTTGGTCGTCCAAGAAGTTCTTGAAACACTATGGACACATTCAGTGTATGTGAGGTCTCTATTGACAGGCCAGTTTAAGGTAACTACAAAACCCACAGGTAAAGCCTAACAAGTGATTGCATGCTTTGAAGCCGACTTCTTAGTCTAATAGATTTTACAGTGTATACCGAAAAATTGTTGCGCTAAAAAAACTTGACCACTTATATGAAATGAGCCATAAGCACTATTAAGATTTTGACCGCAACTGTACTGCCTATGTTGTATTTGTACTTTGTTGTGTTTTTATTTATTGACAAAAATCTTGTTTAAATAATATATCCAGAACAAGGCGCAAAAGTAAATTGGAAAACAGAATAAAACTTCAAGTACACAAATAACAAATAAACAAAGCGCCATAAAAAATACAAACAAATATCCGTGAAAAAAGTATTATAGAGTTAATAATGAAAACGCGTAATTTCTTATAGTATTTATTGTATAACTTTTCTACGTAAATCCTAAGATAAATAAGTAAGTAAATATCTATTTGTATAAAAATATTTTTTTTATTTGTTATTTTTTGCGATCCGATGAAATATTGGCATACAAGTCTATTTACATACGCCTTGGAATTCACTCAATTGAATTTTGGAATGCTGAAAGTAAAAAATTTATATTTAAAAACAGTCGTCAGCAGCTGCAGTTAAATAAATAGTAAATAAAGTATTTTCGTACGTCAAATGAAATTATTGCATCAAAATTTCATTGGGCACAGTGAAATGTGGAATGTGACGGCATAGATTAGATAAATACGCTTACGTACGTACGTACGTCAGTATATCAAGTCGAAATATCTTTCAAAAGAAATTACTGAATAAAAGACGCGACACGTTTTTAAGTTTTTTGTACTTTTTAAACGGTTTTATTTAGCTTGAGTTGACAGGCTGCACGGCCGCATGCACGGCCGTTGTGAACGAATCTTGTAATTGAAATTTAAGTAACTTCCCGATAAGCTACAAGCTTGAAACTTGGAATATAGTTCAGAACCCGATGACAATGCAATAATTAGAAAAAAATCGCCGCTAGTTGGCGCAAGGATCGAGATATTCGCAAAATTCGCATTTGTGGTCCGATTTGATTTGGTCCATATTTGGAACACATAATACATGCAAGAACAGAAATCGACCTGTGAAAAAAAATCGCCGCTAGGTGGCGCATGGATCGAGATATTCACAAAAATCGTGTTTGTGGTCCGATTTGGCTCATATTTGGAAGACATAATCCATACAAGAATAGAAAGAGACCTATCAAAAAAAATCACCGCTAGGTGGCGCAAGGATCGAGATATTCACAAAAATCGTATTTGTGGTCCGATTTGATTTGGTCCATATTTGGAACACATAATACATACATGAATAGAAAGCGACCTATGATGCCCGATTTGGCTCATATTTGGAACAAATATTGCATACAGTCCAGTAGCAGTGACATCAAAATATTTTGGAGTTGGGAGGAGCGACAAGCATACGTGGCGCAGAGTCGAGTAAAGTCTTTGGAAGGATTATGTATTGAGGACTTAGGTTGTTACAAATTGTCAGGAAAGAGTGTTTGTAATAATGAGTCACTAAATGAGCTAAATAGAATGAGAAATAATAGGCAATTAAATAAAGACTAAAAACTTGAAAATAAAATAATTAAAAAAAAATTTTTAAGTTAAACGGTTTTATTGAAAACAATACTTACATGAAATAATAAAAATAGGAAAAGCTAGAAAATAATTAGGTAGGTCCTAGGTACTAGTCATCACACTCCTTATCAATCTAGGGCGTTGTGTTTAATTTTGCCCAGTCTAATTGGGACGGCTACCGAGCAAGCTCAAGGGATGCGCCCTTTTTAGCTAGTTCATCCGCTTTTTCATTCCATCTATTCCCATATGCCCTGGGACCCAATATAAATGTATGCTTCTCCCTGTCCCGATTCTCTCCAGGGACTGCTCACACTCTAACACGCATTTAGATGCCGTACTATGCGAGATTATTGCCTTAATTGCTGGTTGACTGCCAATATAAAAGTTAACACGATTGCAGCTTGAGCTATTTTCTTCCAGGGTTTCTACTGCTTTGGTTACGGCTACTATTTCCGCATGGAAAACGCTACAGTAATCCGGTAGCCTGTAGGATCTGCTTATTTCCGGATCAGCACAGTATACTGCAGACCCTATTCCTTCCACTACTTTGGAACCATCTGTGCACACATGTATCGCCTTGTCCGCCATTTGAGCATCCTTGCGCCAACCGTCCACCTCTATTGTGGGCTTAAGATCGCCCTCGAAGCGCAGATAGGGAATCAGCCACTTAAGTAATAGAAGTTAAGCTGTTATCGCTTATGACTACATGGTACTAAATGCTGCATACCTTTCTGCGCACTTGATTTTCTTTTAGAGATTTTTGGCGATGGAATTTTAGCTTAGCGAAAGTTGGAATTTGGGGGCTGGTGTCACTGAAGTTAACACACTGTTTCGTTATACCATGGCGCAATGACGCCACTAACAGCAGTACCACTACAGACTCATCTTCGACATAACATCAATTCTCAACACTTCAACTCAATGTTGCCAGTAACGCCAATAAATCTCTTGTGCTAATCTCCTTAGTACATAGTACTAGTATTATTATCGGGCGACATCTGTATTCGGTAATCGAAAGTTGTGTTAGTCAAAACTTCACCCCAATGCCACCAGTAACACTGCTGTGACGCCACCTATGACTGGTAATAAATAGTGTTAAGAACGGGCGACATCTGTAATGCGGTAATCGAAAGTTGCTCCTAGTCATAAAATGCCACCTGCGAATATTATAACATGAGCGGGCGACATCTGTAGTTTCGGTAATCGTAAGTTACTGTTGGTCAAAACTTCACCCCAATGCCACCAATAACCACCTACGACGGGTAATAAATAGCGTTATGAGCGGGCGACATCTGTCATTCGGTAGTGGAAAGTTCCTGCTAGTCATATAATGCCACCTACGAATATTATAGCATGAGCGGGCGACATCTGTAATCGAGAGTTGCTGCTATTCAACACTGTGCGTAATACGGGAGCATGGGATTCACCACGTGCAAAGAAATTTTTCTCATATAAAATAGCATGGTTAATCCCATACCCGCGAAGTAATGGCATGAAATATTGCTTGATAGCATGTTTTGAATCTTCTTGTTACTTCTAGTCACCCAGCGGTATAAAAAATACTCTTCACGAATGCCTTTATCAACAGCTTTCATTTGATATTCATATTGTATAAACACATTCTAGTGGTACCCGGGGCCACGTTTCGGTCTCAAGACCCTAGCCACCCAGCGGTATGAAATATAGATTATAGCCTATTCGGGTACCTAGATAATATACCTACACAATTTCATAAAGTTCGGTCCATTAGTTTTCAAGTTTTACGCATCTGAACATACACTCACCACGATTCATTTATATATATATAGATTATCACTTCACTACGTAAATGATGTTCTGGCGACATAGCAAGACATCCCGTGGCAGTTTTCGTATATTGCATATCTTTTCAACGGCTGTCTAGGCTAAGTAGCCATGAGCGTTTCTTTGTTATTGTCCCAAGTGCTACCAGCGAAGACTTTGATAATTTTGTTGCGGCTCTGAACTTTAAGTCCAATTGCGGCTGCACGCTTTCCAAAATGCAGGTCATTACTGATCGTTTGAGTGTCGGACAGTCGGTAAATTAATGCCATTGAAGTGCTGTCAATATTTGCGACACTTGTGTCATCAATGTCCACATTGAGCCGGAAGGTTGCTGCAAGGGTGCAGAAATGGCGGAACATACCACACCCGTGAATACGGATGGTCCCAATTAATGGAAGGGGTCGGGTCTGCTGTTTAGTGTGTCGATCCAGAAAAAAGTAAATTCTACAGTCTGCCAGTTTACTGCAGCATTTTTCAGGCAGAAGTCAAAGCCATAAAGAAAGCAGAAGAAATTCTGGAGAAAGCGTGCTTAAGCTGGATCAGCTGTATATATTGATAGTCAGGCGGCGATTAAGGCAATAATCTCACACAGTACTTCATCAAGAAATATTCAAGAATGCAAAGAAGCATTGGAAAAACTTCGTTCAGGCTGTACCACACATCTATACTGGGTTCCCGGCTGATTAGTTGGCAAAGGAGGGTGCAACGCTCGCTGAATAAATGATAGATGTTCCAACCCGTTTGTGGAAAAATCAAAAAAAGAGACAGGAGTTGCATATGATCCATCAAGCAGGAAAGTTGTGAACAAAAGTGCGAGGCTGCAAAATATTTACTGGATACTGCCTTCTGGCGTCAAATGTTTATAAGTTAGGCCTCATCAGTAACAGCAGGTGTACGAAGTGCGAGCTGCAGGAAGAAACGGTTGAGCACGTTCTCTATTCGTGTCCTGCGATCGACAGGTAAAGGCTCCAGCTCTTAAAGGCGGCAGAGTTGCCAGATATCGAGGCAGCATTTAAGCTAGGTCCCAGAAAAGTTCTAGTATTTACCAAAAGGGCGGAGCGTTTATTGTCGCTTGGCTAGTGGTACTATATGGCGTTCCATACACCGCATTCACGGTGAATTTTGACGAACCAGTGAACTACATCCATTGCCCAAGTTGGGATCCCTCGCCCCTTTTTGCTCCCTCGCAAAGGAAGGAAGGCGTTGAAGCCCGCTTAGGTGTCATTTCTTAGCACACAAAATTCAGTTCTGCCTAGAACAAAGTTCAAGTTCGTAAAAGTGGACTTTCCCAAGATTTTGCGGAGTTTTACAAGTGTTGATGGCACTTTTCTGGAAATAGATCCGTTACGTTCCGGTAAATAGTACCATTAAGGTACTCATTCATCGATTGCGCGAACGATTTGATATGGCAATCTTGAATCTTCTAGTTAATCCCACGCCCCACCCTCTGGTTTCTTAAGTAACATCGGGTCACCGTTGCCTCGCCTGCTTAACATGTTTATGATACATTCATATTTGATACAGGATGCACCTCGAGTAGGCGAGGTTGACAATTCAGTTGGAGAAGCTGTGAATCTGTAAAGCTTTATAGTAAACCCCTTGGGTGCAAATCTCAGAGTGCACTAATTCTAACCAGCCTTGTTATCTGCATATACATCAATAGCCTCCAGCCTTTTTGGATGACCACCCTATTACTTTCTAGATATTTAATCTTATCAAAGATTACTCACCCAAACGTGGGCGGCCTGGATGCCAGCATCGGAGGTAAATGTTGGAAATAGTGCGAAGGGTTTTGTTTCTTTACTAACTTCGATTATATATCCTTTAGAGCCCATACACGTCTGTTCACAGTTCCTGTAAAATCCTTCTTGGAAATGAATCATAAAAATAATTAGAATTTGCTAATTTTATTTATTTATTAATACCAACCAAGGCTACTTGTGGTGAATATGTAAACCCAAGCAAATAAACTTTGCATAAGATAAACTGTATTATTATCCTTTATTATTATTGCTTCAACCTTGAAATACTGTTATCTGCACATTAGCAATTTTTCGCAAAATACTCACCTAAATTCCTAATAAAGGCAATGTCTGTGCGGGTTCATTAATATTCATTCGGTAGTGGAGCAGATGAAGTTAAGTGCAGCTTATAAAGATAAAGTCCTTTCATGAGTCTCTCTACTAAGGGCAATGCCAGATGGTTAAGGTTAAAAGGTGGAAAATGTTGCTGCTTAAATATTTATGAACTTATATTAATATAATATACGTATGTGCAAAATTTATATAAGTATAGGTGTGTGTGCTGTTTTCATTAAGTAGATCACTCGGCAAACCTGGACGCATCTGCGAATGTTTTTATATTCAGCGTGCTTTGCACACAGATTATATTAACTTTGATTGGATAACGGTTGGTTGTACAGGTATAAAGGAATCGAGATAGATATAGACTTCCATATATCAAAATCATCAGTATCGAAAAAAAATTTGATTAAGTCATGTCCGTCCGTACGTCCGTCCGTCCGCCCGTTAGCACGATAATTTGAGTAAATATTGAGATATCTTTACCAAATTTGGTACACTAGCTTATCTGGACCCAGAATATATTGGTATTGAAAATGAGCAAAATCGGATGATAACCACGCCCACTTTTTATATATATAAAATTTTGGAAACACACAAAAAACCTGATAATTTAGTAAATAATACACCTAGAATGTTGAAATTTGACATGTGGACTGATATTGAGACTCTTGATAAAAATTTGGAAAATTTTTAAAATATTATTAATCATAAATCAAAAATCGTTAAGCTTATCGTAACAAAATTCGGCAGAGGTTGCCTTTACTGTAAGGAATGATTTGAAGAAAAATTAACGAAATCGGTTAAGGACCACGCCCACTCTTATATAAAAGATTTTAAAAAGGGTCGTGGACGAATAAAATAAGCTATATCTATTGCTTTATATCAATAGTATTTCACTTCCCAAGTAGATTTATAACAATAAATAGGAAAAACTTCAAATTTAAAAAAATGGGCGTGGCACCGCCCCTTTTATGACTATGCAATTTTCTGTGTTTCGGGAGCCATAACTCGAAGAAAAATTAACATATCGTAATGAAATTGTGTACACATATTTTCCTTATAGCAGAAAATATTTCTAGTAAAAATGGACGGGATCGGTTAAAGACCACGGCAACTTAGATATAAAACAAGTTTAAAAGGGTCGTAGACTAGAATAATGAGCTATAACTTAGCAAAGAATAGTTTTGTATCAATGATATTTCACTTATCAAGTTTTATTGTAAGAGGAAATGGGGAGACATTTTTTTTAATGGGCGGTGCCACGTGTTATGTAGAAAAGTAATTTATCTGAAATGAAATGTACAATTGAAGCTCACGCTGAGTATATAATGTTCGGTTGCACCCGAACTTAGACACCTTTGCTTCTTTATTTTAAGTTCCTGCCAACTGTACGCCACGTGTTTGCGAACTGTTAATCGTCCGTACGCTGCCACTTTTGTGACAATAAAAATACGAAGTGCTTTAGCTGATTTATCTACCCCTACAACTGAACTTCGTAATACATACAAAAGGGAACAAGCAAATACAATTCTAACCTTTAGTAGCAGGTGCAATTTAAAAGAACAAATAAGTTGCGCATAAAACAAAGCAAATGTGGAGCACAAGTTTGAGAGATAATAATAAAAGTTGTGGTAACAGAAAACATAAAAATAACAGTACAGGAAGGGTAATAATAGCCGAAATATAAACTTGCCAAAGGGAAGCAGATTATGTACTATAAATGTTACTTAGATATGATGTGTGCCCTGAAGTTTTGTTAGGACATAAACAGGGACAGCAATAAGTGGCGATACAGTACGATAAAATAAGATCATCAGTAAGAAAATCGTGTCAGTAAAATTCCAAGCTTACTTTAGCGACCAAGGCTAAAGATGTGACAATCCGATTACGAAAAAAAATTAATTTTCGACTTTTCACGTACTACCTATACCTAGTGATAGAACTTTTAGAAAAAGTATCGATACTGGTACTCATATAAAATACTCGGATCAAAGTATCGATGCCAGTACTCATACTCAGTAAAGGGTATCGAGTATACTCGATCCAAGTGAATACTTCGGAATGTTTACCAAAAGTGAAAATACTTCTGCACTTTTACGAAAAATGAATAGACTTCTTTTTTAAATGAGATCGTATGGTTTGAAATTAATAGAAAGCCAGGAAGTTTAAGTATGGATGAAACCGAACATTATATAACCATTTGTGTGGTCTTACATATATTTCAAGCATACATTTGAAGAGAAACGTCACATTAAATGATTTGAAAGAATTTTGAACGGCTTATGGTCTTTACAAAGAAAATAAAAACTTTCAGTTAGAAAAAGTTTTCCTAAACGGCAGTGGTTTGGCAAGCACTCCGAGTGTATTTCTCCCATGAAAAGCTTCCCAGTGAAAATTCACTACTTCATCAGTATTTGTTACAGCATTGTTCTTTTTCCCCATTTTTTGAAAGCAAACGTGGATATAGACTGACATTGACCATTTTCAATACCAATATATCGCCGACGATGATTTAAAAGCTTCTAACTCCATTCATCAAATTTCACAGTAGAACGAAAAGTTATATTGCATGACAACTTAAAATCTATTGAAATTTTATGGAGTTTGCTGGAATTAGTGATTCTGGACAATAAAGACATGCTTTTCTTTTACCACCCCACCATATGCAGAAATCGTCTTCCATTCCACCATTATCAATCAGTACTTGGAAAAAAGCATCGAGTACGAAATACACGAGTATTTTTTGGAAAAGTATCGACACTAATCACTCAGCACTCGTATCGTTCTATCACTACCTATGCCCTCCTAAACGCAACCAAAGAACATGAAAGTAAAAAATAAATGAAATATGAAAAGGTTATTGGTATGTTATCAAAAAGTGGTCGATTTGCCACGAAAACGTTATCGATTTGTTATCGAAAAGTTATCAATTTTTAATTCCAAATTTATCTATTTCATGTCAAAAGTTATTGATTTGCTATAGAAAAGACATTTATAAAGCTGTGTTATCGACGAGGAATAAACTAGTTAAAATTTGCTATCGATTTACTATCGAAAAGTTACGGAAATATTAGTAGAAGTTGTCGATTTGCTGTCGAAAAGTTATCGCAACATTACCAAATTGTTATCGCTGTGTTCCCGATTTGTTATCGATTTTTAATCCAAAACTTGTCGATTTGGTATCAAAAAGTCATTAATTTCCTATCGAAAATATATTTTTGCAGTTTTGCTATCGATGAGGTATAAACGAGTTATCGATTTGTTATCGATTTTTAATCCAAAACTTGTCATTTGGTATCAAAAAGTCATTAATTTCCTATCGAAATATATTTTTGCAGTTTTGCTATCGATGAGGTATAAACGAGTTATCGATTTGTATCGATTTACTATCGAAAAGTTATAGGAACGTTGTAAGAAGTTGTCCATATTCTATCGAAAATTCATATATTTGTAATCGGAGTGCTTCCTATTTTTTAATCTGCGTGGGTCTAAAAGTTATCCATTTGATATCGAGACAGTATCGACTTGTTATCAAAAAGCTATCGATTTTTTATCTAAATGTTACCGATTTGCCCTCGAAAAGGTATATATATAGGTGTGCTGTTGACGACTTATAGAGTTACGTCGAACTAGTTTTTATCGGAAAGTAGTAGGTATGTTATAAAAAAGTTGCCGATTTTCAATGGACAATTTTTGGGGTGGTTATCAAAATCTATCAACTTGGTATCACAAAGTTAGCGATTAGTTTCCAAAAAGTTATCGATTTTTATGGGATTGCTACAAATTTGTAATTTGATTTGTTAACGTCAACGCATCGGTTTGTTATGAAAAAATACCGGGTAAAGTTAGGTGAGTTTGAACTGACCGGTCAATAAAGACCTCACATGGACTGAAGACTAATATTTAGTGGTACCAGAATTTGTTTGACAACCAAACGGAAAGTACCCAATTGGGTACCCGGACTTCTGCCATAGAGTAACTCTGTTCCCTTGGCAAATATTATAAGTTTCTAGGACTTACCTTAATTGCAGTCTCTCGAGATCTGGCGACTCTGCCGCTCCTAGTAGGCAAACACGAACACGGAACGTGCTCAACCGTTTCTTTCTGCAGCTCGCACTTCCTACATTTCCTGCCACTGATAAGGCCGTACAATGTACAAAGCATGTGATGGCAGAAGGACGTGTTCAGTTAGTATGGACATCAGTGAGCCTTAAATCTTCCCTCTTTGGGGATATGAGAAACTTTGTGTTTCTAATTTCATAGAATTGGCATATGATCTTAAAAATGTTTTGCAGTTCCATGCTTCCATCCACGCCTTTCGTGCTTGGGTGCTCATATGCAACTGCTGTCTCCTCTTGATTTCTATCAAACTTATCGGGACGTCTTCCATCGATTCATTGACTGCGGCACCCTCTTTTATCAGCTCATCGGCCTTTTCGTTATCATCTATGCCTTTATGACCGGGAGCCAAAATACATGTATGATCCGGCCTGGAAAAAGTTTCTGTAATTCTCTTTGCATTCAAGGAAAATTCTTGATAATTTACTTTGTGATATTATTGCCTTAATCGCCGCCTAGATATTCATATATTTTGACAAGACTCCAGCTTAAGTACGATTCCCCCAGAATTTGTAGTGGTTTCTTTATAGCTTTAATTAATCTGGCAGCCTTAGGATCTATTTATTTCTGGACAGACATAGTAAGCAGCAGACCCCACCACTTCCAGTAATTTAAAACAATTGATATACACGTGTATAGTATGTTCTTCAATTTACGCACCCTTGCTCCAACTCTCTGACTCGATTGTGGCCCAAAGATCTCTTTCGAAGCATGGGACCATGTTGTCCTTTCGGCCTATATTAGGTGGTGTTATACTGCATAGCCATATGGCCGCACTCCAGCTGCCTGGAGACCTTAAGCCTTGTTTCTATTACTAATGCTATATTTTTGGCATATTTCTGCAGCTTACCATGTAGCCAATCTACTTTGTTAAGTCCGAATGTACTTACCAAGTTGTTGATATTGTCGATAAATCATCTGTAACACCCCGCGATAACAAGCCGACAAGAAAACAATAAACAGCTGATGACTCGACGATAATAAGTCGCTGTCGATTATAAGCCCATAATAGAAGAATAGCTTGTCGGTATCGGTTGTCATCGATAAGTAGCTGACGGAAATTTTCTAATGTTTCACTTACCCTCTTCAATATGAGCCCATTTCAAGTGACCACAAGAGTACCCTGAAACGTAGAGAATTATACTTTTAACAATTGGCGCTTTGTTATCAATGCCACTTTTCTCAAGAAATATATCGAAATATGTATATATTCAGAAATGCTGGACTTATGACCAACCCTGCATATGAATAGGTGATAAGCAGTGTTTCGGATCCTCCTTTCTAGCCTCTATCATTATATACATAAAGAAATTTATATGTACACGAGTACATTCAAAATCATCACATATAATTATCACCAAGCAAATGTGGCAATAACAACACAATGTCATTACCCGTCACAGAATTATTACCCTAGTGTACATTTATTTTTATCTACCTACATTGTATATACTAAATAAAGCACACAAAAATGCTAACAGCGGTTACGAAGAGCTTTCTTATTAGCACAAAAATTGCACAGACACGATTGAACGTCAATTTGTGCACTTTGTGTGCTCTACTAATTTATATGTCCGTCCTTCTAACCACCAACAACACTAATGCAAACTCATCAAGCGCATCAGTGTTCCATCACTTAGTTTTACCTCAATTGATAAATATGTTGTGTTGTTTGTATGTGTGTATATATGTATGTAGTTGATGTTACCATCATTGAAATGGAAATATACTGCAACAGCTTTTGAGGTGAGTGCCATTGGTATGAGTGGCGTGGCCTGGTAACCTTGACTGAAGGATATGCTGATATATATGTACATACACAACTGCATAGGTACTAACAAAAATTTATATCTTTATATGCACGAGTTTTTCTATTTATTCTTAGTTGCATATATTATATTCGTGTACGTGTCCATTAGTTATTAGATGTTTGTGTGCAGATATCCACTGCCTACTGGTAAAAACGATTTCTTTTGTTTTAGGGCATTTTGTTTTGTTAATTTAGGTTGATGCTATAACGAACTCAGAAACATGTTATGGTAATCTAGTATGAAAAATAAAGCTTTATCGGGTTTCTGCTATTACTTATGTACATCAATTATAAAGTTACAGATAAAATTATATTAATGTAGATAATAAAAAGTCATACCTGTGACTCAGGGTTGCTCATTCTGAATGATAGTCAAAATTGGCTTGGTTTGTAAAGGAAAGACCAAAATACCGAAAAATGTTTGTTAACGTAAATAACTGCGATTGAGTGCTCATGACTTATTTTTCGACGCACTCGTTAGAGTTGGATATGCGACAATTAAGCACTGCAGATTTAATAACCACCTCTAAACTAATGCTAATCTGATACACAGAGGTTGATAGCCACACTTGTACTGAACCTTTTACGAATGCATCAAAAAGGTGTGCGAAGTGGGGCAATTGTCATTTCTTAGGACATCACAAAGTTAAAAGTGTAAGTTGATTGTACTATTAAAGGACAGAATTAAAATAAAACCGTTTAACTAGTAGTGGCTCTTAATGTGATGATATCGCGTCAGTTCAAAACTAATGCGATTAACTGCAGGGTACTTGTAGCGCTAAATTATTTTTGTACTCATTGCTATGAAAGTTGGGGATTTCTACCTCTAAGCACACAAAAAAACATAGAACTGAGAAAAAACTATACAAATAAAAATAAAATGGTAGTGATGTTCAGATTTGATTGCAATCACAAAAAATAACACATATATTGGATGAATTGAATTTTATATGTGCCCAATGACCGACGCAGACCGCTTTAAGTTCCGCTGCTGGAACAACAAATCGATAAATTTCTGATAAACTTTCGATAGCGAATCGAAAATTTCTAAACAGAACAGACCGATTACTGTGTGTGATAATATAGCATTTTCAGGTCAAATGAGACTTTTTTCATTTCAAATGAAATTTTTTCATTTCAAATGAAACTTTTTTCAAGTCAAATGAAACCATACTACTAAGGTAATTGTCAAGATATATTATATCGTACTTTATAACGCTATTTACAAATTTTTCTTTAAGACAACTATTTCTAATTAGCCACATTGAACTCAAAATTTTTGCTTAAATTTTCTTTGTGAATTTAAGCTGCAGTTAAGGTCGGCTTAGTTTAACCTTGCCTTTTGATCGTTTCAATTTTTTAATAAATAAAGTAGCAGGGTTCTACGCTAGGCAACTTATATACTACAGTTTAACCACCCACTGAAAATAAGCACCTATATTTTTTTCTTGTATCTACTCTTATATGTATACCCTGTCCGACCCAAAAACGTCCGCTAAAAACAATCAAATGAAAATTTTATAGTGTTTAATGTGACAAAGTGTACCACAAATCGATGGTACCGATTTTCTATGTAATTAATGGTGTAATTTTTGTAAATTTTATTTATGTTTCATTTGTAATTTTGTGAAACCGACACATCTAAAAATATTACGCCACTGATGATGCCAAGGAAATTTGGCGAAACCTTGGGCCGTAAGGTGGAATAAATTTTTTTTATTCGCACTACAACAAAAATAGTTTAGAATAGTTTAAAGGAAATTTAATCTCCGAAAATTTTTTAGTAGGTCATGAAAAAACCCTTAAAAATCAAAGTAAAAAAAGTAAAAAAAAATTTATTTCGCAGGCTCGAAAATAATTTTTTTGGGTATGCATAGTGAAACTTTTTTTCTGACCCCAAATCCTATCGAAAAATCGATGGCGCGATATCGGTTAATACATCGATCCATTATAATATATATATTCTAAGCATTACATTTAAATACAATATACAATGAAAAATAATGGAATAAAAACAAATACATATGTTTTCAAAGGCCCAAACGAGTAAAGTGCAATGTAACTACGCCATAGAGTAGAAAAGATCACTTTTTACGGTTATGTTTTTCAGCATAGTTAAAAAAGATCTCTCCACAGTCCACATGCTCTACTATATAGTTGGGAAACGTAATGTTTCTCTCAATACCTTGTTATCATTCTATGTTATTTGGTAAGACGTTGGGCAAAGAGAAAAGCATAATACAGAGCACTCAACCGATGTGTTAGTTGGTGTCAGACAGTGAATAGGAAATACGCTCACATCATGCTCTTTGGTTCCTTCTCTCTGTTCTCTACTTTGCTTTATTCCTACGTTATTAACGAAGTATATGTAGAAGAGAAATTTGCTTTATATATAAGATGAGTAGATACAAGAAAAAAAATATAGGTGCTTATTTTAAGTGGGTGGTTAAACTGTAGTACATAAGTTGCCTAGCGTATAACCCTGCTAATTTATTTATTAAAAAATTGAAACGATCAAAAGGCAAGGTTAAACTAAGCCGACCTTAACTGCAGCCTAAATTCACAAAGAAAATGTAAGCAAAAATTTTGCCTTCAATGTGGCTAATTATAAATAGTTGTCTTAAAGAAAAATTTGATAAATAGCGTTATAAAGTACGATATAAATATATCTTGACAATTACCTTAATAGTATGGTTTCATTTGACTTGAAAAAAGTTTCATTTGAAATGAAAAAGTTTCATTTAAAATGAAAAAAGTTTCATTTGACCTGAAAATGCTATATATCGATAGCTTTGCGATAAATAAACCATATTTTTTCTTTTTTAAATAAATAATTTTATAATAACATATCGATCATCTTTTGATAAAAAATCGAAAGCTTATAAAACTGAATAAATAAAATAAATACTAGCTGGGATAACCTCCGAAGAAATTTTGTATGGTTTTATAATAGGCAAATTGACCTTTTGCGTTGTCAGTGCAAATATAATAGATTTATGCGCTGTTTCAACGTTTCTCTATTCATCCAAGCATTTTCAAGGGCAGCAACAACAAACATTTTTTTTACATTAAGGTCGAACTTCTCTTCCCCTTTGCGCGTCGTGGTCCTTTAGCTTTTCTACAAATTGTTTTACGCGGATTTCGAACGGTACCGATAACTCTTCTATAACAAACTGCGTATTTTCGGTTAAAAATTGATAGCGCGCCTTTCGTTGGATATGTGGAAGTCTATATCTATCTCGATTCATTTATACATATACAACCAACTGTTATCCAATCAAAGTTATAACACCCTGTGTACAAGTACAGCGGGATATAATAAATAAATGTAGGGCATGATAACGTCCGAAGTAATTTAAGGCCGAGCTTCACTCCTAATTTACGTTGTGGCAGGATCTTCGGTGTGATTGGCACAGCACGCTACCATCGCACTACGGCAGTCGCCAGGTTTGTTTGTTATAAGAACAAAAAAAAATATGCAAAAGAAAAGTAAAAGTTGTGCGCACTAAAAGCGCAGACAATTGGCGGCGTTTACAGCAACGAAAATGGCATTGCAAGGCATATTAAATAATTTCCCAAGGCGAGTTATACAATAACAAACAAGTAAGGACGGGACTGTCTTCGGCTGTGCCGAAGACTTCAAACCTTTCATGAATGGGGCTGAACAATAATCTTATCCCGTTCGTAATCTCCAAATAATCGGATGTATAAGATAAGAAATATATAGTGAACAGATGTACATACCTAAACGATTTTTAAGATAAATATAAAATAAAAAATGGCAAAATATCCCCTTATCTGAACGATCGGTTGTATGTGATATATACTATATATAGCTCCGAATCAAAGTGATTTTTTCAGAAAATCTTCTATGATATATTAGGATATATATCACCAAGTTTCACGTTTATGCTTTCTAGATTGCAGCAGGAATGACCAAAAACGTCTTATCTGAACGATCGGTTGTGTGGGAGATATATGTTATAGTGGTCCGATCCTACCGGATCCGACAAATGATCTAATATAAAACAAAAATACATCCTTGTGCCAAATTTCATTGAGATAACTCAAAATTTGAGGGACTAGTTTGCGTTCAAACAGACAGACGGACGAACAGAGGACATTGCTATATCAACTCAGTTCATCGCCCTGATCAATTCGGTATACTTAATGGTGAGTCTATCTTCTATATTTCTCAACGTTACAAACATCGGACCAAAGTTAATATACCATTTCATGTTCATGAAAGGTATAAAAATTGCGTCAAGCTGCGCAGGTTTGGCACGCATATTTAAAAACATGTGTATGTAAGTATTTGCAATATTATAAGCAAAAGATACTTACGTATTTACATGCATACTCAAATTTTCTATGTCAGTTATCCTTTCTTTATTGCGTTTCTTTTCATTAAAATACAAACACAAAGAAAAATTCTGCAAATTGGCTGACATGCGAATGAATAGAAAACCTTGCGGGCATTCAGTGTATATTTCAACGTAGATTGTGTAGTTTTACCGTTAGACATATACATAGTATAGTTAAATGTAGAATGCAAATTCGATGCCTTGCGGCTATATAACAATATAATAATGGCTATAGAACAACAATAATAATAAAAACTTCTCGCATAAATACCATCGCAGCACAGACACAATAACAATAGATGACATTGGCAGAAGAAAAGCTAGCAATGCCAATAACAATTTATATGAAGGAAAACAGCAACAACAAATTACGCTTTTCTCTACAACAAACAACGAAATATATTATGCAAATGATGTGAACGTGTTCTCGCAGCTTGATTGGGTATTTTTTTCCTCTTTTCCATAATAGAGGGTTTGTTTTCTATCCGTTTTGCATTCAGTTTGATCCTTAGCAAACAAGAATTCTTAAAGAATATTAATTTATTGCTATATTGGCAGTGCAGCAATTCTTTATGAAGAAGGGTATTTCCATGGGGTGTGGCGCTATGGCCGGCTGAAAAAGTCGCCTGTAGATAAGCTCGTAGGAAATATTGGAAGCTAAATATTGTGACGAATATTAGCATCACTAATTGATACTCACATCACTAATCTGATACTAAGCAAATAAAGGCACAACAACAATCAAGTAAGCTGCCACTCGTATGTACGCAACAAATCAATTATCATCTACACACATATATACAAGGCAACGGAGAGATACTCATAAACAAATGTAATCATCGGCCGAAGTAGTACTCACATGTACCCACGCATATGGCTATGCGACAGGCTATAAACTACAAATACACATGCATATAGCTGATAACCAAGTAATAGATTCTAGAAGGAGAAAAGTCTAGAAATTTGGAGAAATATGCGGACAAGGTAACAGAGAGTATAAAAGCAGCACAAGCTGAGTAATCAATTTCGATTTAAGCACGCTATTAGTTGCGAAAAGAAGTTTAATTGTGAAGTACGCTCAAAGTAGTCTAATAAAGACTATTTTGTAATACAGAAAATTTGAGTGTTTTACTCAACATTTTAGTCATACGAGCGTTAGCAGAAGGTTTGGATTAAGTGGAATTCCCCAAAATTCGTTACAATATGTATGTGTACAACCAATTTGATAAACTCTACGAAACAAAAGATAATCACGTTTGACAACAAGTGCTTCTTAGGACTGAGTAGGAAATTAGAAATTAAAACAGTAGCAATAGAACTAACATCATGCTCTCCAACCTACGTATCATATTTATCATTAATCCAAAGTCAGTTTAGATTAAGTATTCGAGACTTCGCTTATCCGAGTGCTACTTTCGAATTATCGGTATACAAAACAGCGATGAAGCGAATATTGAAAGTTGATTTCTATCTTCCTCGCAAATTTATATGATGGCATACGGAATCGCTTTACTTTTCTGCTTGCAAAAATGTTCATCTACTTACTCGTATAGCTCACACTTGCTCCGAGCTATGATATTTACTTACTGTAGTAAACGAAAATAAAATGAATTAAAAAGTATGTTCCTGAGATAACAGATTTCCTAAACAATTTAATTTAGTCCACAGACAAGCAAATAAATTAAGTAACTTTGCTTAGGCATGCCTGCTAAGGCCGCTACGGAATCGAACATTTTAAATGTGATCTATCGGTTAACAAAGTCCGATATGGGATGTTGTTTTTGTAGCGATATGGACACTCCCCGAAGATTTTGGGTAGTGTTATCGAATGTTGATGGTCCTTTGCCGGATACAGATCCGGTACGTTCCAGTAATAATCACCATTAAGGTACTAGCCCGTTTGTCGCGGGAACGATTTAATATGACCACAGTGAAGGCCATAATAGAAGAGAAGGCGCAATATACCTCCGAAGAGATTTATGACAAGCTTTTCTTCCAATTTGCGTAGTGCCTCTTTTAATTGCATCTGCAAGGCTGATGACTTTTCACTGATGACCCTTTAATAGCAGAAATACACTCGGAGTGTTTGGCAAATGTGTGAGGTATTTTGATGAATTTTGGTGTGGGTGTCCGATCGGATCACTAAAGCATATATCTCCAATACAACCAATTTTTCGGTAATTTTCTCTCATTTTAACAGCAAGAAGCTTGAAATTTTAGTTCCGAAGGTGATATCCAACATCATTATTTAATTATTCTTAAACCAAATAGTTTTCTAGTTGATAACCAACTTCGTTCAACAATCACTATCCAACCTTTGAGAAATTTTGAAAAATTTAGAGTTCTCGAGTTGATCTCTAACGTTTGAGAGATTTTGTGAAACGTACAGTTCTCAAACGAATAACCAACACATTTCTCCAGTTGATATCCTACATTGGATATCGAGTTGAAGTGGAGTTGAGAAAAACTCCCCAAGGTGGTACCACCAAAACCAGCAGCTGTTTATTGTGAGAAATAAAAACCTGATAGCAGTAATGGACCGTAATTAATTAAAAATAAATTATATATATTTTATTTATTTTCGTGAAAATACTTTACATTTGAGAACCACAAGTTGAGAATTAAATTTTTCAACTTATGTAATAGCATTTTTGGCTTTATTAAACATTCCCTCTTTTGCTGATTACGCTATGATTCTCGAGTTGAGCCAGTGTTTCGAAACAAATCTTGAGATTTTAGAAGTATGCCTAGTTATCAACATGAGCTTTAATGGTACTCAAGCCCAAATGCTTGTTGGGTATATTCGACGCCATTTCGAACGAATGCAAATAATTGATAGGTGAACTAGAGTTTAACCCTGGCAGATCGGCCGCTTAAGCTTAGCTTAAACTTCATTTAAAATAGATTGAAAAAGTGCAGAATAAGTATATGCGTAGTTTAACTGACAAACTGAGTTGAACTTGTACTGAAAAACCGGGCCTTAATGAAATAATTCGCAGCCATGTAATGAAACATTAGGTGGCAACTCTAAATAAGAATGAAATTTTTTAGGAATTAGAATCGAAGCTTCGTAACAGCTCTCATGCATGCATAATTTTTCTTATCACAAGTAATTTGTATCTGCCTTCTGGCTTTGGAAAAATGTATCTGCGCTTGTAGTAGTAATGGCTCTGTGTTCAAGTAAATTGCTGTCTCAAACAGCTTCGTTTGTTTACATGTTTGCTCGTTTGATTGTTTGCTTGTTAGCCATACATATCGACTGGCATTACAATTAAAATTGAGATAATAAGCGAAGAAGGAATGAATATGGGGCGGTAATTGTTACGTATACGCAGTGGGGGTAACCCAATTAAGCAGCATGTATGTATGTATGTAGTTTATTTGAACGACTCGACTATTTACAAATTTATTTGGGTATACATTTTTTATACTCAGTTGAGCAGAGCTCACAGAGTATATTAAGTTTGATTGGATAACGGTTGGTTTGTACATATATAAAGGAATCGAGATATAATATGACTTCCATATATCAAATAATCAGATCGAAAAATTTGATTGAGCCATGTCCGTCCGTCCTCCGTCGTCCGTTAACACGATAACTTGAGTAAATTTTGAGGTATCTTGATGAAATTTGGTATGTAGTTCCTGAGTCACTCATCTCAGATCGCTATTTAAAATGAACGATATCGGACTATAACCACGCCCACTTTTTCGATATCGAAAATTTCGAAAAACGAAAAAGTGCGATAATTCATTACCATGACAGATAAGCGACGAAACTTGGTAGGATGAGTTGAACTATGACGCAGATAGAAAATTAGTAAATTTTGGACAATGGGCGTGGGACCACCGCCCACTTTTAAAAGAAGGTAATTTAAAAGTTTTGCAAGCTGTAATTTGCAGTCGTTGAAGATATCATGATGAAATTTGGCAGAACGTTACTCCTATTACTATATGTACGCTTAATAAAAATTAGCAAAATCGGAGAAGGACCACGACCACTTTTAAAAAAAATTTTTTTAAAGTAAAATTTAACAAAAAATTTAATATCTTTACAGTATAAGTATAATTATGTCAACATTCAACTCCAGTAATGATAGGTGCAACAAAATACAAAAATAAAAGAAAATTTGCAAATGGGCGTGGCTCCGCCGTTTTTCATTTAATTTGTCTAGGATACTTTTAATGCCATAGTCGAACAGAAATATTACCAATCCTTTGAAATTTGGTAGGTGGCATAGATTTTATGACGTAACTGTTTTCTGTGAAAATGGGCGAAATCTGTGAACACGCCCAGTTTTTATACACAGTCGTCCGTCGTCCTTCCGCATGGCCTTTAACACGATAACTTGAGCAAAAATCGACATATCTTTACTGAACTTAGTCACGTACTTATCTGAACTCACTTTATCTTGGTATAAAAATGAACGAAATCCGACTATGACCACGCCCACTTTTTCGATATCGAAAATTACGAAAAATGAAAAAATGCCATATTCTATACAATACGAAAAAAGGGATGAACATGGTAATATGGATTGTTTATTGACGCGAAATATAACTTAGAAAAACTTATAAATGGTTGTGACACCTACCATATTAAGTAGAAGAAAATGAAAAAGTTCTGCGGGCGAATAAAAAACCCTTTTGAATCTTGCAGGTATTACATATCTAAATAAATTAGCGGATCCAACAGATGATGTTCTGGGTCACCCTGGTCCACATTTTGGTCGATATCTGGAAAACGCCTTCACACTAACATCTTTAAAACTCTCATTAATACCTTAATTTGATACCATATCGTACAAACACATTCTAGAGTCACCCCTGGTCCACCTTTATGGCGATATCTCGAAAAGGCGACTCTATGAGAACTACGCCCCACGACGTTTAACTCTCACTAATACCACAGTTTCAAATTTGATACCATATACGTACAAACACATGCTAGACAAAGTCACCCCTGGTGCCACCTATTATGGCGATACTTTTCGCACGCCGGGCGACACTCTATACTGAACAGGAGGCCCACTCCCTTGTTAAAATACTCATAACACCTTCGATCTGGTACCACGTATCGCATCAAACGCAGTCTAGAGTCACACGTGGCCCACTATGGCGATATTTCGAAACGGCGACCACGTATGGAACTAAGCTCCCACTCCCTTTTAAAACCCATTAGCATACCTTACAATTTTGATACTCCATATCGTACACAACACATCTAGGACTTCACCCCTGGTCCAACTTATGGCGATATCTCGCAGCGGCGTCCGACCTATAGTAACTAAGAGCCCACGTCTACTTTTAAAATACTCATTAACACCTTTCGTTTGGTACGCATATCGCTACAATACGCATTCTAGAGTCAACCCTGATCCACTTTATGGCTATATATCGCTAAATGCGCGTTCCACCTATAGAACTATGGCCCACTCCTCTAAATAAATACTCTTTAATGCTATTTCATACGCATCGTCATACCATCCAGGTTTCTCTCGGTTCATTTCCTACCTGGTTATTCCCCTTATGTGTTCACCATAGCTCTCAGCTGAGTATGTAATGTTCGGTTACACCGAACTTAACTTCCCTTACTTTATATACAAATTTTGGCATACAGCTGCAATATAAAGTTGTATACAAATACCGTACTGATATAAGTGGAAAAGCGAAAGGGAAATGCTCAATCCATTCACTATTAGCTTTATCTACGAGAATTGACAGTTAGCAACTTGGCGTTGGGGGTTTTGTTAAGTATCCTCACACTAAAGTAAACATAAATATACTTTCACCCTTACCACACTCTCATCAATATCATTGTGTTAGGTAATAATAATTTTGATAAGAATTATTTGTTCAACTCAAAGTTGATTTTGGCAACGGATGGCAATTTAAACGACATTCTCTGCACGTACGATACGTTTTTTATACTCAGCTGAGCATAGCTCACAGAGTATATTAGTTTTGTTCGCATAACGGTACCCTGTAACGGAATAAACTAATCGAGATAGATATATACTTCTATATAACAAAATGATCTGGGCGAAAAAAGAAATTCATTTAGCCATGTCCGTCCGTCCGTCCGTCCGTAAACACGATAACTTGAGTAAATTTTGAGGTATCTTGATGAAATTTGGTATATATGTTCCTGGGTGCTCATATCATATTGCTATTTAAAATGAACGAAATCGGACTACAACCACGCCCACTTTTTCGATATCGAAAATTTCGAAAAAGCGAAAAAGTGCGATAATTCCTTACCAAAGACGGATAAAGCGATGAGACTTGGTAGACGGGTTGACCTTGTGACGCAGAATAGAAAATTAGTCAAATTTTGGACAATGGGCGTGGCACCGCCCGCTTTTAAAAGGATGTAATTTAAAAGTTTTGCAAGCTTTAATTTGGCAGTCCTTAAAGATATCAAGATGAAATTGGCAAGAAGTTACCCTATTACGATATATGGGTCACAACAAAATTAGTAAAATCCGATTGCGAACATCACGCCCACTAAAAAAATTTTTTTTACTCAAATTTAACAAAAAATGATATCGTTACGTAGATATAAGGAATTAGCGTCAATTCAACGGTGCAGCAATGATATGATGCAACAAAATACAAATATAGAGAAATTTCATAAAGGGCGTGGCTCCGCCCATTTTGTCATTTAATCGTCTAGATACTGTTTATATGCGATAAGTTGTCGAACAAAATTTACCAATCCTTGTGAAATTAGTAGTAGGAGACTTAGACTCTGTGACGATAATTGTATTCTATGAAAATGGGCGAAATCGGTTAAAACCACGCCCAGTTTTTTATACGCAGTCGACCAATAACTCGAACAAAAATCGATATATCTTTACTACTAGTTCACGTACTTATGTCACTCACTTTATCTTGGTATAAAAAATGGCGAATTCGACTATGACCACGGCCCACTTTTTCGATATCGAAAATTACGAAAATAAAAAATGCTATAATTCTATACCAAATACGAAAAAGGGATGAAACATGTAATTGATGGTTTTTTGACGCAAATATAACTTTAGAAAAAACTTTTGTAAATTGGTGTGACACCATATGAAGTAGAAGAACATGAAAAAGTTCTGCAGGGCGAAATCAAAGCCTTTGGAATCATGGCAGGAATACTGTTCATGGTATTGCATATATAAATAAATTAGCGTACCCGACAGATATATATTCTGGTCACCTGGTCCACATTTGGTCGATATCTCGAAAGGTTTTCACATATACGACTAGGGCATACTCCCTTTTAAAAAAACCTTTCATTTGATACCCATGTCATACAACATATTCCAGTGTTACCCGAGGTTCATTTATCCCTACATGCGATTTCCCTTATTTTGTCGCCAAAGCTCTCACTGGTATGTAATTTCGTTACAACCCGAACTTAGCCTTCCTTACTTGTCAGTTTATAGTGAATAACAAACACGGCTCTATGCATAGGGAGAAACATTTGTTTAACAAATGGCATTTTTATATCAACAAAATTATGCATCAATTTTGTTGTATTATTATTATGCAAATATTCAGCCTACGGCGCTTTTGCGTTACAGATAAAGTAGTTATGTGAAAATTTATTATTTGTTTTTGTTTAACCCTTTCAACTATTTATGTATAATCTTTTACGCATGTTAGGCAATGAGACGTGTTTACGACAAATTAACACATCCTACCTTTTTCGAGAGATATCGAGACATTTGTGTAATGTTCATACAGATATTTGAAGTGGTTAATCGATTTGATCCATCGCTCTCACATTTAGTAAGTTATTACGGGCTTTTTAGGCGCATGTAGAATAGATAAAATTTTATGACAAAATTACCATACATACCACTTTTTTTTCAAAGGCATTATAAAAATTGAATAGGCGCTATTAACGAATATGAAGTGTTAAATATCAGTAGTGAGTATGTTTGAATTTACTGTGTGCCAAAGGAATAAATTGCGAAGTCAAAAGTTGCTTATGGCATGTCTGCATGGGAAAGGAACAAGGTTTCTGCCCATATTGAACAAATCTGCCATTGAGTTGAGTTAAGCTTGAACAAAAGGACTACACTGAGAAGTTGCATCCCTGCCCGAAATTTAGGCCACCATTAAGCCCGTTGTGATGCCTTTAACCGTACGTAATTTTTACTGTAACCGGAAACCGCGGATCTGAACACTTTGTGGTGTCAAAAATTTAATTATTACTCTTATTTCGAGCTTGAAAAATACCGCAGGACTGCTGAAAAATGGTTGTTCACGCGCAGCCAACCACCATCAATTTAATGCTAGACAGTGACACGGAGGATTGTGTGTCAATAATCATAAAATTTGATGCCCATCCTAGAAGCGTGAGCACCTATCAAACAGTGATCATGGAAAGCCCTCACCAGAGACAACGCCCTGACTTACTCAGGGGCTAAAGATTATTAGCGCGTTCTTTATCATAGGACGGGAGACAAACAGTGATGCTTTGTTTACAGTGGTCGTGCACACAATGAATTTAAAAGAGACTACAAGCATACCTACTCCATCATTTTTGGGAAAGTATGTGGGTGGTCATACTCCTTCTGGCCAGCTAATTAGTTTTACAGTTTACCTAAATACTCCACATGAGATTATTGGGTAGTAATCAAGCACCATTGTGCTTTGGCACCAATACTTTGACGACGGCACTTATCAACAAGCTCCCTCTGCAGAAGCTGCCAGGATGGGAAGGGTTATTAAATATGGTTACACTGAAATGACAGCCTTTGGTCGGAAAAAAATTAGAATAGCTACAGTAAATAGAGCCGGCTGCTGGGTGTATGTTCGATCAGGATCTAGACTTAGCGAGCATGCATCCGCAATTGTACCTTAAATCGAGGGCCGTTATAAAATCTTCAATAATCTTGCCAGCAGCACTTGAGGCAAAGATGAAGAGACGCTCATTACCACTTACAAATAATTTGGCTGGCCGTTTGTATGCTGACGAGTCCCTGATATGGTCGCCGAGCCTATAGGTTACTTAATGGAAGGAAATAGAGGTCATTCAAAACACCGCTCTCAGAACCGCTACAGGCGGTCTACTTACGTCACCATAACACCACCTACACAGTGAAGCGAGAGAACTTTCCATAAGGATGAGAAATGAAATGCTGAATAAACAGTTTCTATGAATACCCAGAAACCTGGGCATCCCAACAGACATCTGATTGAAGGGACTTGTGCAGTCATCTCCGCCAGCATTGTGAAGCAAAAACGGCACCTGATATTTCAGCCGTACGTAGAAGAAGAAAAAAAAGTGCCTCAGCGTTATCCTCAAAAAGCGTCCGACCTCTATTCCAAAGGCTCTAATACCCATTTCTCTCTTCTCCACAACAGTTAAAACTGCAAGTTTCCTAGGACTCCCGTTAGTGGATATTGATGAAAATCTGTAAGCGGTCGCTCCTATTGGGTGGGGCGTAGCACTGCTACAACAACAACAACATATCACTATTCGCCTTGTCAGACAGCATTCATCGTAGCAGAAAATACGGCTTACATTTCTGATTTGGATTTGTGATTGTAAATGACGATGAGTAAAGATGAGTTGAGTATATTGATTTTTGCTCAAGTTATCGTGTTAACGGCCGAGGGGAAGGACAGACGATCGACTGTGTATTAAAACTGGGCTTCAACCGATTTCGCCCTTTTCAGAGAAAACAGTTACCGTCCTAGAATCTAAGCCCCTACCAAATTTCACAAGGATTGGTAAATTTTTGTTCGACTTATGGCATTAAAAGTATTCTAGACAAATTAAATGAAAAAGGGCGGAGCCACGCCCATTTTTAAATTTTCTTTTATTTTTGTATTTGTTGCACCATATCATTACTGGAGTTGAATGTTGACATAATTTACTCATATACTGTGAAGATATTAAATATTTTGTTAAAATTTAAATTAAAACAAGTAAGGAAGGTTAAGTTCGGGTATAACCGAACATTACATACTCAGTTGAGAGCTATGGTGACAACATAAGGGAAAATAACCATGTAGGAAAATGAACCGAGGGAAACCCTGGAATGTGTTTGTAGGACATGTCTATCAAATGAAAGGCATTAAAGAGTATTTTATGAGGGAGTGGGCCATAGTTCTATAGGTGGACGCCATTTAGGGATATAGCCATAAAGGTGGATCAGGTTGACTCTAGAATGCGTTTGTACGATATGGGTATCAAATGAAAGGTGTTAATGAGTATTTTAAAAGGGAGTAATCCTTAGTTCCATAGGTGGACGCCGTTTCGAGATATCGCCATAAAGGTGGAGCAGGGGTGACCCTAGAATTTGTTTGTACAATATGGGTATCAAAGAAAGGTGTTAATGAGTATTTTAAAAGGGAGTGGGGCTTAGTTCTATAGGTGGACGCCGTTTCGAGATATCGCCATAAAGGTGGGCCAGGGGTGACTCTAGAATTCGTTTGTGCAATATGGGTATCAAATGAAAGGTGTTAATGAGTATTTTAAAAGGGCGTGGGGCTTAGTTATATAGGTGGACGCCGTTTTCGAGATATCTCCATAAAGGTGGACCAGGGGTGACTCTAGAATATTTTGTACGATATGGGTATCAAATGAAGGTGTTAATGAGTATTCTAAAAGGGCGTGGGCTTAGTTCTATAGGTGGACGCCTTTTCGAGATATCGCCATAAAGGTGGACCAGGGGTGACTCTAGAATGAGTTTGTACGATATGGGTATCAAATTAAAGGTATTAATGAGAGTTTTAAAGGGAGGTGGTGGTAGTTGTATATATGAAGGCGTTTTCCAGATATCGACCAAAATGTGGACCAGGGTGACCCAGAACATCATCTGTTGGATACCGCTAATTTATTTATATGTAATACCTGCCAAGATTTTAAGGTTTTTTATTTCGCCCTGCAGAAACTTTTCATTTTCTTCTACTTAATATGGTAGGTGTCACAACCATTTTATAAAGTTTTTTCTAAAGTTATATTTCGCGTCAATAAAACAATCCAATTACTTTAACATGTTTCATCCCTTTTTTCGTATTTGGTATAGAATTATGCATTTTTTTCATTTTTCGTAATTTTCGATATCAAAAAGTGGGCGTGTCATAGTCGGATTCGTTCATTTTTCATACCAAGATAAAGTGAGTTCAAGTAAGCACGTGATTAAGTTTGCATCAAAGTTTATCGTGTTAAACGGCCATGCGGAAGGACAGACGAAGACTGTGTATAAAAATGGGCGTGGCATCAACCGATTTCGCCCATTTTCACAGAAAACAGTTAACGTCATAAAATCTATGCCCCTACCAAATTTCAAAAGGATTGGTTAATTTTTGTTCGACTTATGGCGTTAAAAGTATCTAGACAAATTAAATGAAAAAGGGCGGAGCCACGCCCATTTTGAAATTTTCTTTTATTTTTGTATTTTGTTGCACCATATCATTACTGGAGTTGAATGTTGACATAATTTACTTATATACTGTAAAGATATTAAATTTTTTGTTAAAATTTTACTTAAAAAAATTTTTTTTTAAAAGTGGGCGTGGTGCTTCTCCGATTTTGCTAATTTTTATTAAGCGTACATATAGTAATAGGAGTAACGTTCCTGCCAAATTTCATCATGATATCTTCAACGACTGCCAAATTACAGTTGCAAAATTTTTAAATTACCTTCTTTTAAAAGTGGGCGGTGCCACGCTCATTGTCCAAAATTTTACTAATTTTCATTCTGCGTCATAAGTTCAACTCATCTACCAAGTTTCGTCGCTTTATCTGTCTTTTGTAATGAATTATCGCACTTTTTCGGTTTTTCGAAATTTTCGATATCGAAAAAGTGGGCGTGGTTATAGTCCGATATCGTTCATTTTAAATAGCGATCTGAGACGAGTGCTCAGGAACCTACATACCAAATTTCATCAAGATACCTCAAAATTTACTCAAGTTATCGTGTTAACGGACGGACGGACGAGACGGACATGGCTCAATCAAATTTTTTTCGATCCTGATTATTTTGATATATGGAAGTCTATATCTATCTCGATTCCTTTATATATGTACAACCAACCGTTATCCAATCAAACTTAATATACTCTGTGAGCTCTGCCTCAACTGAAGATTATTTTTTAAAGTGGGCGTGGTCGTTCTCCGATTTGTGCTAATTTTTATTAGGCATACATATAGTAATAGAGTAATGTTTCTGACAAATTTCATCCATGTTTCTAAAACGATCTGCCAAATACAGAGTGCAAAACTTTTAAATTACCTTCCTTTAAAAGTGGGCGATGCCACGCTCATGTGTCCAAAATTTTAACTAATTTCCATCTGCGTCATAAGAACACTCACCTACCAAGTTTCATCGCTTTTTCCGCCTTGGTAATGAATTATCGCACTTTTTCCGTTTTTCGAAATTTGCGATATCGTTCATTTAAATAGCGATCTGGGACGAGTGCCCGGGAACCTACATACCAAATTTCATCAAAATACCTCAAACTATTTCTTAAGTTATCGTGTTAACGGACGGACGGACGGACCATCAGCACAGCATTAGTGAGAAAAGCCGATAAATTGATTAAACTTTATAAATGGGTTGACTTTATGAAGCACAATTGAAATAATTTTAAAAATATGCGTGGCACCGACGACATTTAAAAAATTAAACTGTAAATTTTACAGGCCGTAAATCATGCTTAATGTGGTGAAAAGGTTTAATTTGTTACTACTTGTTTTCTCAAAAGATGTGCAGAACACATTTATCTGCCCCTAACTGATTTATTCAACATGTCCTAAAACATGAGTTTTTCCTTTTGCTTGGAAGGAATCTTTTCTAATATCCCTCCACAAAAACGGCAGTAGGTCATGTGTAGAAAATTATCGAGGAATTGCAAAATTGTCTGCCATCCCAAAGGTGTTTGAAGCCATTGTTACTAATCAGCTAACACTTCCCATTTCTGCATTGATTGCAAACTCTCAACATGGATTCTGTAGAGGCAAATCTACCATTACCAACCTACTTGAATTCACAACGCATGTTTCTAATGGATTTAGAGAAAATCTTCACACCGATGTATTTACACACATTTCAGTAAAGCATTTGACAAAGTTTCCCATTCATTGCTTATCCACAAGCTGGATGGACTTGGTTTCCAACCAGGTCTCACTCAGTGGATATCTTCTTATCTCTGTGGTAGAACGCAACAAGTAATTTTTAAAATACTCTTTCAGAGGTCATTAATGTTCCCTCTGGCGTCCCACAGGGCAGTCATCTCGGTCCAATTCTGTTCTTGCTATTTATTAATGATAATCTGTACCATAATAAAATATTCCAAAAATTTTAATGTAGCTGATGATGTAAAACTTTTTAGGTCTTATGAGTCTATTGAAGAACGTCCATTGCTTCAAGCGGATTTAAACTGCTTAGTTGCTTGGTGCAACGCGAATTCAATGCGCTGAACATCAATGAATGTAAGTTCATGTGCTTCTCTCGGAGATCTTTGCCAGCAGCCTCTTACGTAATTGATAATTTTTGTCTGCATCAGTAAATTATTTGTTGACTTGGGAGTTACGATGGATGCTAAACTTAGTTTCAACCTTCATATTATGACTACTGCTAATAAGGCTAGAGGTGTTCTATCATTCGTGAAGAGATGGTCTAAAGAATTTAGTGACCCTTATGTAACCAAAGCCCTTTTTACCACATAGTTAGGCCGATACTAGAATACGGATCAGTAGACTGGAATCCGCGATATCAAGTTCATGCAGATAGGCTTGAGTCAATACAGAAGCAATTTTACTTTTTTCTTAAGGAATTTTCATGGGACTCTGCATATAATCTTCCACCTTATACTAGTCGGTTAAGGCTTATCAATCTTCCAACTCTCGCTAGCCGTACAGAAATGCTAGGAGTATTATTTATGGCTAAACTACTGAATGGACTAATTTCTAGCCCCTTTCTTTGAACGAAGTAAACTTCAATGTCCCATCACGAGCGTCAAGACATTACAAACCTCTTCTTTTGAGGCAGTGTAGAACTAACTTCGAATAAATGAACCTTTCCGGTGTTTGTGTTATGATTTTAACTCTCACTTGAATTCATTTGATATAACGGATTCACTTTTACTATAAGGAAAACTGTCCTATCTTAACTCGTAACAAAATAAAAATAAAAAAAAATAAAATCTTATATGCTAAATCCTTAACTTATTTAACAATTTACTATATGTATAATTTTCTACTGTTATGTATATAATACTCAGCTGATGATTTTTATTCTGTAGCTGAGCAGTTTTAGATCTCGACGCTTAACAAACCTCCGCCTATCAACAACTCGGCAAAAACAAAAACAAATCCGTGCGTCATGCGGATGCGCCCCTCGTGTCGGTTGGGCGGGCTTTGGAGGGTATTAATACGTTGGGTTTATAAAATGCACTAAGTGAAAATGAGCAAACATTGCTTGAGGACCACGCCCCCCTTTAAAAAAAATTGTATCTAATGATAGCAAAAAATTCAATATCTCTACGGTATTTAACTTAATTAATTTTCATATTTAACTCAGAAGTGATTTAATGTAACAAAGTACGAGAGATAAAAATGTTGATAGTGGGCATGACCGCGCCTCTTTTTATACTCAGTTGAACAGAGCTCACGAGTAGTATTAAACTTTGATGGATAAAAGTTGATTGTACTGGTATAAAGGAATCGAGATAGATATAGACTTCCATATATCAAAATCATCAGGATCGAAAAAAAATTTGATTGAGCCATGTCCGTCCGTCCGTTCGTCGTCGTTAACACGATAACTTGAGTAAATTTGAGGTATCTTGATGAAATTTGGTATGTAGGTTCCTGAGCACTCATCTCAGATCGCTATTTAAAATGAACGATATCGGACTACAACCACGCCCACTTTTTCGATATCGAAATTTCGAAAAACAGAAACAGTGCGAAAATGCTTTACCAAGACGGATAAAGCGATAAAATTTGGTAGTGAGTTGAACTTAAGACGCAGAATAGAAAAATTAGTACAATTTTGGACATGGGCGTGGCACCGCCCACTTTTGAAAGAAGGTAATTTAAAAGTTTTGCAAACTGTAATTGGCAGTCGTTGAAGATATCATGATGAAATTTGGCAGGAACGTTACTCCTATTACTATATGTATGCCTAATAAAAATTAGCAAAATCGGAGAACGACCGCGCCCACTTTTAAAAAAATTTTTTTTGAAGTAAAATTTTAACAAAAAATTTAATATCTTTACAGTATATAAGTAAATTATGTCAACATTCAACTATATGTAGTAATGATACGGTCACAACAAAATAGAAAAATAAAAGAAAATTTCAAAACGGGAGTGGCTCCGCCCTTTTTCTTTAATTTGTCTAGGATACTTTTAATGCCATAAGTCGAACAAAAATTTACCAATCCTTGTGAAATTTGGTAGGGGCTTAGATTCTAGGACGATAACTTATTTCTGTAAAAAAGGGCGAATTCGGTTGAAGCCACGCCCAGTGTTTATACACAGTCGACCGTCTGTCCTTCCGCTCGGCCGTTAACACGATAACTTGAGCAAAAATCGATATATCTTTACTAAACTCAGTTCACGTACTTATCCGAACTCACTTGGAATTGGTATAAAAATGGCCGAAATCCGACTATGACCACGCCCCTTTTTTCGATATCGAAAATTACGAAAAATGAAAAAATGCCATAATTCTATACCAAATACGAAATAAGGGATGAAACATGGTAATTGGATTGCTTATTGACGCAAAATATAATTTTAGAAAAAAACTTTGTAAAATGGGTGTGACATAACCATATTAAGTAGAAGAAAATGAAAAAGTTCTGCAGGGCGAAATAAAAAACCCTTGAAATCTTGGCAGGAATACTGTTCGTGGTATTACATATATAAATAAATTGGCGGTATCCAACAGATGATGTTCTGGGTCACCCTGTTCCACATTTTGTTCGATATCTGGAAAACACCTTCTCATATACAACTACCACCACTCCCTTTTAAAACCCCCATTAATACCTTTAATTTGACACCCATATCGTACAAACAAAGTCTTGAGTCGCCCCTGGTCCACCTTTATGGCGATATCTCGAAAAGGTGTCCACCTATAGAACTAAGGCCCACTCCCTTTTAAAATACTCATTAACACATTTCGTTTGATACCAATATTGTACATACGCATCTAGAGTCACCCCTGGTCCACCTTTATGGCGATATCCCTAAATGGCGTCCACCTATAGTTTTAGTTAATTTCTATAATATTATTAGTGAACTAAATCGAACAAAAACTTTAAAGAAATTCGGTAAAGGCTTTATCTATTTGACAAATCGTGTTTGTTGTAAAAATAGGCGAAACAGTTTTAAAGCCAAGCCTACTTTTTATACCCAGTATTCCTTCTATTATACCGGCAGTACGTTAACATGATAACTTGAACAAAAATTCATTATAATCACGCTCACTTTTTCAATATTGAAAACACTACTATGAAACCGATATATTGTAATCAAAAATAAAAATGTTCAATGTCAATGATGTACATATGTATATGAGTTTAGAGCCGACTTTGCCCGGCTTACGAAAATTTTGCATTTCTTTGATTGATTTTATCATTAATCGCTAATTAAGGCGATGGGCAAGCAGTCATAAACTCGCAACTTATTTACATTCAATTGAATTTTTTATGGTTTTCACATTATTCGAAAGAGACATGTATGGATGTATATAAAAATACAGGACCATTCAAAAACTAAAATACCGCAAAAAAATGTGAGACATTCACGCAAAGTGACAATTTTGCACTACAGGTTTAATGACTGCATCCGGACTGGTCCCTGCAAAAATCGTTGGATCATGTGGTCCACTGGAGTACTTACCATTATGCTCCACTGTAATGCAGCACTGGACCAACTCATGTTTTTACACGAACATATTGTAAGCCGATCATTGCTCGTTTTTAACGATTGCAATCACTACAAGATGTTTATTGGACTGTGGGTACTCCATGGATTACTCTGATGTAATGCGGAGCTTGAGTATATGGTCCAGTCCTAGGAAATCGCAATGTTAATTGGACCATATTTTTTGTACATGCATGCTATTTCAGAACCACTTACTACTTAGCCAGTTGAGAATGTGTACAAAAGGTCAGTAAAGTGGGGTAATTGGCATTACGTAGGACATCACAATGTTAAAAGTGTTATTTGAAAGCACTACGATGGAACAGGATTAGAAATTATTTCCCTCTTTTAATGCGCTAGTTTGGAAATAGTGCGATTCATTGCAGGATGTATACTCTTTTCACGAAATTGAAGCATTTCAATTGAGTCACCCTTTGGCTAATATATAAGTAGAATATACGCTTATTATTATTTACATACACATACTGGGTAAATTTCCTTCTCCATTTCTTATCGATTTGGTGTTTATTTGTCTTCTCTTTTGTTAGCGATTTCATTTGGCCATGAATGTGTCTAAACTGTTTTTTAATTAGATTATTCACTTTCAGCCAGATGCTAATGAAAAAACCAAATAATCAATAAATGAACTAATGGGCGCGGAATATTGTAAATGTTTGTATATAATCAAGCTAACTAATGCTTAAGTTATAGCTAATATGTGCACTATGAATCTATATATATAGCTAGGGAGTATGTGTGTATGTATGTGCGTAATACAAATAGAAGAAAAATTCTACACTCTATAGTATCTACATTAAATTTCTCCTGCCTCTTCTTAGGACACGGAATATGTGGAGGCTTATTTGGCATTTTCTTTGACGGGAATTGACAAACAAATTGATTGTTTACACATTTCATCGTGAGGAGAATGTTTTAAAATGCAGCCTATTCCATAGTGTTGCTAAGCGCAAAACTCAAGAACGGTTGTACCGATTTCGATAATTTTTCGCTAAAGTACGACGATGGTTTTTACGGAGCGAAAAATTATAAAAATTCCGGGAAGTGGATCAGGGACCGGTCTGTTCGAATAAGTTCTATTCATGGTTCGATTTGCCTGACATTTGGTATATAGTACCGCGTTACACATATTCTGTCCTATGAAGCAAATATACTTTTTCGGAAAGGGGAGACAAAAAAAAATACACGTGTATCGGCGATTTTCATGACACGTCAGAATTTTTTTTAAGTATATAGTATAAAGCTCGTAGTGTCCGTCTGTTCGCCTGTGTGAAAGACTTTGGATCGATTTTTAACCCTTTTTTCCGTGATCCAATCGAGCTGAATTTTTGCAGGCAGACTCGTTGAAATGTTTGTATAATTTTTTAAAAATAGATTTTTATCAATTCTCAGATATTCCTGTATTTAAAAAAAACAAGTAAGGAAGGCTAAGTTTGGGCGTATCCGAACATACATACTAGCTGAGAGCTACGGAGACAAAATAAGAGAAAATAACCATGTAGGAAAATTAACCAAGGGTAACCCTGGAATGTGTTTGTATGACATGTGTATCAATGGAAGATATTAAAGGACATTTTAAGAAGGAGTGGGCCATAGTTCTATAGGTGGACGCCATTTAGGGATATCGCCATTAAAGGTGGACCAGGGGTGACTCTAGAATTTGTTTGTACGATATGGGTATCAAATGACAGGTGTTAATGAGTATTTTAAAAGGGAGTGGGCCTTAGTTCTATAGGTGGACGCCATTTCGAGATATCTTCATAAAGGTGGACCAGGGGTGACTGTAATGTGTTTGTGCGATATGGGTATCAAATTAAAGGTATTAATGAGAGTTTTCAAAGGGAGTGGTTGTAGTTGTATATGTGAAAGCGTTTTCGAGATATCGATGAAAATGTGGACCAGGGTGACCCAGAACATCATCTGTCGGGTACCGCTAATTTATTTTAATGTAATACAACGAACAGTATTCCGCAGATTCCAAGGGCTTTTGATTTCGCCCTGCCAGAACTTTTTCATTTTCTTCTACTTAATATGGTAGGTGTCACACCCATTTTACAAAGTTATTTTCTAAAGTTACATTTTGCGTCAACAAACCAATCTAATACCATGTTTCATCTCTTTTTTCGTATTTGGTATAGAATTATGTCATTTTTTTCATTTTTCGTAACTTTCGATATCGAAAAAGCGGACGTGGTCATAGTCAGATTTCGGCCATTTTTTATACCAATACAAAGTGAGTTCAGATAAGTACGTGAACTGAGTTTAGTAAAGATATATCGATTTTTGCTCAAGTTATCGTGTTAACGGCCGAGCGGAAGGACAGACGGTCGACTGTGTATAAAACTGGGCGTGACTTCAACCGATTTCGCCCTTTCTCAGAGAAAAGATTTACCGTCCTGGAATCTAAGCCCATACCAAATTTCACAAGGATTGGTAAATTTTTGTTCGACTTATGGCATTAAAAGTATCTAGACAAACTAAATGAAAAAGGGCGGAGCCACGCCCATTTTGAAATTTTCTTTTATTTTGTATTTTGTTGCACCATATCATTACTGGAGTTGAATGTTGACATAATTTACTCATATACTGTAAAAATTTAAATTTTTTGTTAAAATTTGACTTAAAAAAAATTTTTTTTAAAAGTGGGCGTGGTCGCTCTCCGATTTTGGTAATTTTTATTAAGCATACATATAGTAATAGGAGTAACGTTCCTGCCAAAGTTCATATGATATCTTCAACGACTGCTAAATTACAGCTTGCAAAACTTTTAAATTACCTTCTTTTAAAAGTGGGCGGTGCCACGCCCATTGTCCAAAATTTTACTAATTTTCTATTTTGCGTCATAAGGTCAACCCACCTACCAAGTTTCATCGCTTTATCCGTCTTTGGCAATGAATTATCGCATTTTTTCTGTTTTTCGAAATTTTCGATATCGAAAAATTGGGCGTGGTTATAGTCCAATATCGTTCATTTTAAATAGCGATCTGAGATGAGTGCTCAGGAACCTACATACCAAATTTCATCAAGATACCTCAAAATTTACTCAAGTTATCGTGTTAACGGACAGACGGACGGACGGACGGACATGGCTCAATCAAATTGTTTTTTCGATACTGATGATTTTTGATATATGGAAGTCTATATCTATCTCGATTCCTTTATACCTGTACAACCAACCGTTATCCAATCAAAGTTAATATACTCTGTGAGCTCTGCTCAACTGAGTATAACATTTTTTTTTCACTTTTTTCAGCATAACTTGAAGGAACTCCAAATTTTTTAAACTACTAAAGCGTTCCGAAAAAAACTACACATTAAGCTGAGTGTCGTATCAAATTTTGTCTGGGACTGGGGCTAGGACTGGGCTGGGACTGGGTTTGGGACTGGAACTCGGACTGGGAACTGGGCCTGCGAGTGGGACTGGGACTGGGACTTTGACTGAATGGACTGGGACTGGGACTGGGACTGGGACTGGGACTGGGACTGGGACTGGGACTGGGACTGGGACTGAGACTGCGACTGGGACTGGGTCTGGGACTGAGACTGAGACTGAGACTGGACGGAGACTGAGACTTGTACTGAGACTGAGACTGAGACAGGAACTGGGGCTGGGACAGGGACTGGACTGGGACTGGACTGGGACTACTGGGACTGGGATTGGACTGAGATTGGGCCGGTACTGGGACTGGGGCAGAGACTTCGACTTGGCTGGAACTGAGAATAAGGGATGGCGAAGAATGAGAAGAACTAAAGAGAAGAGAAAGGGAAGGAGAAAGAGATAAAGTTAGACGAAGATAGAGAGATAGGGACAGATGGATTGGAAAAGAAGTGAGGAAAAAGACCGAGAGGGAGAAAGAGATGCAGAGAAAGTGAAAGGCAGAGGAAGGAGTGAATTAAAGGTTAAGGAAAAGGGATAGAGAGGGAGAAGGAGAAGGAGAGTAAGTGGTAAAAACTTCTTAAAACTTATCCAGATTGAACAAATTTAGCACAAATTCAAGAGATGTTAGCAGAAACTGTATGCGATATTGATATTTATGAGTACTGTTCTTTAGCCATTACTCTGTATTGGAATATTATGTACATTGTATATGACAGCTTTGAGATCGTATTTCATGTCGCATCGCGATGGTTTGCAAGAGGCATTATTGACAGGCATGAAGATTGCAAGATAATTCCAAAAATTTTCCCTCCCTACTACTTTAAAATTCTTCACCGGATCATGAGGGCCGTCAAATTGTTGTTGTTGGCTATTAATATCACTTGTCTGGTTTTACTGCGTCATGATTAAGAGCAAATTGATTTGGCAATTATCAACCTTCTAAACTACCAGGGTCTACTATGAAATGGAGAATATGCTAGACATAGATAGATTTTATATTGGAAACCATGGAAGCAACTCAAGTCTTAAATTTTACATGAATACGACACTCTTGGGAATTATCCAAATACTAGCCCTTTCTACACAAAATTTTGTTCACATTTCTAGTGTTTGTATAGCGTAAAGAACAGTTTTATACTCAGCTGAGCAGAGCTCACAGAGTATATTAATTTTGTTCACATAAAGGCACCCCGTAACAGCATAAACTAATCGAGATAGATATAGACTTCTATATGTCAAAATGATCTGGGTGAAAAAGAAATTCATTTAGCCATATCCGTCCGTCCGTCCGTAAACACGATAACTTGACTAAATTTTGAGGTATCTTAATGAAATCTGGTATGTAAGCTCCTGGGCACTCATCTCAGATCGCTATTTAAAATGAACGAAATCGGAATATAACCACGCCCACTTTTTCGATATCGAACATTTCGAAAAACAGAAAAAATGCGATAATTCATTTAAAGACGAATAAAGTGATGAAAATTGGTAGGTGGGTTGACTTTTAAAAGAGGGTAATTTAAAAGCTTTGCAAGCTGTAATTTGGCAGCTGAGTATGTAATGTTCGGTTACACCCGAACTTAGCCTTCCTTACTTGTTATTTGTGCCAGTGTTAGGCTTAAAATAAATATACAAACATTAAAAGAGTTTATATAAACAGCTGATACAGTGCAATTTGGATGCGACATATATATAAATTCGGATTAATTCAATTTTAGACGAATTAGGCAAATGTTTAATACTTTACGATCGTAACACTTAAAAATCATGAACAAAATATATAAAAGTGTGTTAACTCATTTCATTATATGTGACCCGGTCTATGAGAAGGTGGCTTATGACTCAAAAAAGAAATTGCGATAAACAGCTGTTAACAGCTGTTTGTGAGTCATAAGCCACCTTTTCATAGACCGGGTCACATATAAGGATTAAATGTTGTAGCAATAAAAGAATTAAGTGTCTAACAAAATCTTATCTAAGAATATATTTTTTTATGTTTGAATTTTTGATACCAAGACAATGGGAATTCCGATTGAAAATAAAATCAATCAAGTGGCGCCCATTTACTAATGCTGTACGTGATATCAATCACTTGAAATATTTTTTTAAAAACATAATTTTGTGATGGCAAAATTACAGCAAACCAGTAAGGAAGGTTAAGTCGTGTGTAACCGAACATTACATACTCAGTTGGAGCTAGTTGGCAACATAAGGGAAAATAACCATGTAGAAAATGAACCGAGGGTAACCCTAGAATGTGTTTGTAGACATTGGTAACAAATTAAAAGGTATTAATGAGGGTTTAAAAAAGGGAGTGCCCTTGTTGTATATTGAAGGCTTTCGGCGAAAAAAATCGACCAAAATGTGGACCAGGGTGATCCAGAACTTCACTGTCGGTACCGCTAATTTATTTATATATGTAATACCACGACCAGTATTCCTTCCCAGATTCCAGGGCTTTTGATTTCGCCCTGTAAAACTTTTTCAATTTTCTTCCTACTTAATATGGTAGGTGTCACACCCATTTTACCAAGTTTTTTCTAAAGTTATATTTGCGTCCATATTGCGGCCACCGTGGTGTGATGGAGCGTGCTCCGCCTACCACACCGTATGCCCTGGGTCGAACCCCGGGCAAAGCAACATCAAAATTTTAGAAAATAAGGTTTTCAATTAGAAGACAATTTTTCTAAGCGGGGTCGCCCCTCGGCAGTGTTTGGCAAGCGCTCCGAGTGTATTTCTGCCATGAAAAGCTCTCAGTGAAAACTCATCTGCCTAGCAGATGCCGTTCGGAGTCGGCATAAACATGTAGGTCCCGTCCGGCCAATTTGTAGGGAAAAAGCAAGAGGAGCACGACGCAAATTGGAGAGAAGCTCGGCCGTAGATCTCTTCGGAGGTTATCCGCGCCTTCCATTTATATATATTTTGCTGTCATAGACCAATACATTACCATGTTTCCTCCCTTTTTTCGTATTGTATAGATATTATGGCATATTTTTTAATTTTCGAATTTTCGATATCGAACAAGTGGCGTGGTGCATAGTCGGCTTTCGCCCATTTTTACACCAAGCAAAGTGAGTTCAGATACGTGCGTGAACTGAGTTTGAGTAAAGATATATCGATTTTTGCTCAAGTTATCGTGTTAAAGGCCGAGCGGAAGGACAGACGGTCGACTGTGTATAAAACTGGGCGCGGCTTCACGATTTCGCCTTTTTCACAGAAAACAGTTATCGTCATAGAATCTAGCTCTACCAAATTCACAAGGATTGTAAATTTTTTGTTCGACTTATGGCATTAAATGTATCCTAGACAAATTAATGAAAAGGCGGAGCCACGCCCATTTTGAAATTTTCTTTTATTTTTGTATTTTGTTGCACCATATCATTACTGAGTTTGAATGTTGACATAATCTACTTATAACTGTAAAGATATATATTTTTTTAAATTTGATTTAAATAAAGTGAGCGGTGGTCGTTCTCCGATTTTGCTAATTTTTATAAGCATACATATAGTAATAAGAGTAACGTTCCTGCCAAATTTCATCATGATATCTTCAACGACTGCCAAATACAGCTTGCAAACTTAATACCTTCTTTTAAAAGTGGGCGGTGCACGCCCATTGTCCCAAATTTTACAATTTTCTATTCTGCGTCATAGTCACACCTGCAGTTTCATCGCTTAATCCGTATTTGGTAATGATTATCGCACTTTTTCGGTTTTTCTGAACTTTTCGATAATCGAAAAAGTGGGCGTGGTTATGTCCGATATCGTTCATTTTAAATAGCGATCTAGATGAGTGCCCAGGAACTACATACCAAATTTCATCAAGATACTCAAAATTACTCAATATCGTGTTAACGGAGACGGACGGACGGACGGACATGGCCAATCGATCGATACTGATTATTTTGATATATGGAAGTCTTATCTATCTCGATTCGCTTTATACCTGTACAACCAACCGTTATCCAATCAAGTTAATATCTCTTGTGTGCAAGCACGCTGAGTATAATACGAGCGGTAATCCTCACACTAAGTTGCACGTTTTTATTGTTTGTCTTTACGATGAAGCTATCACCATGAATAATTACCTGAACCATGAATCAATCACAAAAAGAGATTTAACTATACTACGGGACTGAAATTAAGAATATCATGTGACATAGATATCAGTCAAATCTTAAGGATTGAAAAAATCATGAAAAATTGATGACACAATACCAATGATGTTGTGGTCTTTAAGAAAACAAAAAAATTTTATATGAAGAGAAGAAAACATAGAAGGAAATAAAAAGAAGGACAAACAAAAAATTATACGATTTGAGTTTGGTGAAGTTAGTGAATATGGATGATTTAACAAATAACAATCAAAGAACATATGGCGACCAAATAACCATACGCGACTAAAGAGAGCGTAATAAGACAAAGGCAGAAGAAAACGAAAAAAAATGTATAACATCCGTACACGCTAATATTATTTTAAGAATTATTACAAATAATATAGGATTCAAAATGATTAGTATGACTTAAAATTGGAAAACAAATGTTAAAGATAATAAAATATGTTTTGCATAGATAACCACACAGAGAAAAAATAGACAAAGCACTCTTAAAATAGCAATACATGATTGATAGACAAACCTCTTGATCACGGTGAAATAAAATTAAAACACCGAACGATAAAAACCAAAATAAAATAAACAATTAAAATATAAAAAAAAGTATACAGAGAAGAAAAGACAAAATTATAAACAATTAGAAAATAATCGAATGGATGAATAAATGAAAAAAAGACGAGAGAGATTGAAATCCACACTAGAAACAATAAAAGAAGAAATAACTGCATCTTGGTGAAAATTTGCATAGACATGCATACTAGCGAGGAAAAGGAATTACTAAAAACATGAATGCATATATGACAGTCCATTGGTAAGCAGGAAAAAATGAACTGTGATATGAAAACAAGAATCAGACACAAAGAAAACTATTAAGTCCATGCGACAAGCAAAACGAAGGTTGCAGAGTAAGATTATAGACCAGATGTATATAAAAGAATGTATGGAAGTAAAGAATCATGAAGAAAGACTTAAGACAACAAAAAATAATAAGTTTTTCAATTGTGGAAATTGCCGAATAAATATTGCTTACTATAGAAGTGAGAGAGTTTAGGGAACAACATCCACAATGGAATGATTCATGTATCAATAACTCAGAAGTATGTTAGCTACAAGCAGCGGATAGAATAACAATGTGGCGAAGAGCAAAACGCTCACCAATAAAATCACACCAACGAACGGCGGACTGCAATAAAGATAAACATACGTAAATAAAATGTGCAATAGAAATACAAAATATATTACGGGTACAGGTGACGGCAAAGTCAATCAACAAATGAAAGCACATAACAAAAGAGAAATAACAGGAGAGCGACCATGGAGCAGTAAAAGTGTCTGTTATAATGAAAAATTATGCTACCAAAATAAAAAAAAGATAATAGTTGTCAAAATTCATTGTGTTGATACAGACATGTTAATGTGAAAGACAAAATGGATCCAAAAGAAAATGGACACATACAGAAATTGAATAAGTAGTAATACAGAAAAACATCAGATATAGGTTAGTTCATATAGGACCTGATCAATTTTAAGCTAAGAAGACTTATAGGTTTCGTTTTAACGGTAGTCACATTAAGCCGGAGCAACATTTCCTACTGTCTTTCTTTGTGTTTGACAATACATGAATTAAATTGTGACTAGGATACTAGGAATAAGATTGTGTTATCGCTTGATTAGCCATAAGAACCGGTCGTGAATTAAAACATAAAGTTCGAATCAAATTTCACGAATACTAAACCCGTGAATATAAAAGTGTCGAAAGGAACACATAGAGACCAAATATTTGTTATGATGTTAACTGGCACCATTTCTTTCTAAATGTACTAATTCTGTGAACATAAAAGTGAACTAAGGCGAACATGTGTTAATCGTGAAATATTCTAAAAAAATTAAAAGATTATGGATGTCGGAAAAGAAAAAAATAGTTACATGACTCAACTAGTGTAACCAAAACGGAAGCAGTGCTTATACCGGAAAGATTTCCAAAAACTATTAATATTACCGGTAATGATGTCATGACATATCATTGATGTAATTAACACATTATCGTGCTTGCTGACTGCGGTTAATCATGTGTGAAAAGTCAACAGCTCTATAAAGCTCACAAATGATCCGTAGAAGAAAGATTTTTGTCAGTTGCTCTTAGATGTGGGGATATTGAAGATATCGCCCTCACAAGAGAGAATATCAGTATCTGAGATCACACGGTGTAACGAACAGGGCTACAACACGTGTCAGAATTCACTTTATATACTCAATAAAAATAGTTGATTTATCCAAACAAAAATTACTATAATCCAATGAAACAAGGCAAACATATGTCAAAAAGAGCGCCTATTCTCAGAGTTGTAACAAAACGCATCTAATACCCAAATTGTTTATTTCATATAAAACCATACTTAATATCCAATGTCAAAACGTGATTGACAAATTTAGACCTACGAGAGAGGACCTGAAAGTAGAGCGCGAGTTTGGTGACAATAAAAAATATATATTATATTTACAGATAAAAATTTCACAGAAGTAAACGTCAGGTGTTCATAATATAAATATAAAACAAAATATCCGATTAAACACAAATGATAAAAAACCATATAAGCATACCTTGTACAATATTCAACAAGAAAAAATACTTAAGAATTAAAGCGAAAACGAATAACACATTTTCACACCAAAACCTGTTATGCCAATACGGAGGACACAAAAGAAACTTTCAAGACAATAAAATAAGGAACATTCAACCAAACGAACTGTGACAATTTATTAATATATTTCAAAATAAAAAGTGAGTAATGAGTAAAGAGTGCATTGTTGACATGAATAGCCAAATAAATAATGGTAAATGATTTCTACTATATACACTCCAACGATTTTTCTAATTAAAATTTTTATCGCATACATTGTTATTAGGACCACATAGCGGGGAATGACTAGTCCATCAATAAAAGCTTCCCACTATATTCATAAAAGTGGAAATAAACCGTTTTATGACAAAAGTGGAAATATGCGACAAAGATAACAATAATTACATTATGAAAGTAGAATATAAAATATAATATGTTATGAGTGGATAATTAAGACCACACATAATTTAAAAAAAAGTACACAATGCAATAATATAAATGATATGCGGACAAAACATAATCACACGACGAATTGACGGAGAAACTCAATGACAATTTGTTTAATATGAATAACCAGTTGTTCAAATAACGACTAATATAGACAATTAGATAAGGAAAAGTCATAAATCTATATAAGTAAAACAATACAAAAACACAAGATATTAGGACCGAATCATAAAATATATATCATACATTGACATTAAATTCTCGATAGTATATACCAAACATTTATTTTTCGATATTCAGGCTAATATTAACACCGTAGAAAATTGAATTAACGGCGAGAATCTATTAAAGTATCTTGCACCTTAAACAAACACAGAAAAACTGTGTGAATAGGAGTGACCATCTAACGAAGCAGACGTAGATTATAATTAAGCCGACATCGTGTAATATTCAAATATAATCGTCTCATATGCAAACACCCAACAACAAATAAATAAAAAACAAAGAAACCAAACAAAAACAACTAAAGAGGGAAGAAGAGAGGAGGAAAGAATCAGAGATGATTAAATTAGAGAAAAAACGTGAAAATATGTATAATCGGAAGATAAAATACCGATCGTGAATAAGATCAAAAACAAAAAATCAGTAGTGAAAGGAGGATCGAAAATTAAAATAAAAAAACGTAATCAGCTAAAGAATATAATTTAGTGTTAATAAAGACCTGAATACATAAAATGTGTAAAAGCAGATTACTCTAGAAACAAGAGGAAAAATTGAAAGAATATATTTAATGACTAAAAGACGCCATACATAAGGTATATATGGTGATATTAGTTAAAATACTAACAAATATGTAAATGAACAATACTTTTTAACACAAGAATAGAGTCTATGATGTAAATCTGTTAGAAACAATGAACCACTGTATAAGCAAATTAAATCATAAAAGAAATAAATGAGTCTGATAACTATTATGCGTGGTGCATAGGTAAATTTTTAACAAAGCGCATATGCTAAAAAATCAAGTGTGTACTAATAAAATAGGTATTGTACAATAAACATAGAAATATAATAATATTTTAGTATTTCGCAATAAACATATAAATTGTTTACATAAAGTGCGAGCTATAATTGTCTTATGCATCAATAAAATAATTCCAATACATAGGACATATGGAGAGACTCTCATAAAAGGGAAGCATAAACACACAGCGGTATTGCACAAAAATAAAAAGAAAACCATATATAATAGCGAAATAAAGAAAAATTATAAGGGATAAGAGAACGGGAGTAAAGAGAAAAAACATATATACAAGCAATAGGTTGGCTATAAGTATTGAGCTGAAATAAGTACAAAAGCAATAGTCAAAACCACAAAATGAAGTATCACCAATCTCGTTGAACACTGCCCTCTACACTAATATCCATAAAAAAAACCGCACAAAAATAACCAGAAAAAAAACCACCTTCTTATATATGAACAGAACATACAAAATATCAGTAAAAAGACAAAATCGTAAATTAGTAAAGAAATAAGAAAAGCCTATCAAGAGCGAAAAAAGCTAATTATATTTCCCTATGAAAGAATGAAGACTAGACAACAAAATAAAAAAAAACAGACAGAGACAGTAACATTTTAGGTGATAAAGATTACATATTACGTATTCGTATCTTAATCTATCTAACGAACATGAATTCATGAGCAAAACGAGAATGAAACTAAATCCTTGCATAAAAATTTATATAACAAATCATATAAACTTTATTTACAGCAAGTTGAATTTAAAAAGTACCTAAAAATAAAAAAAAAATATACAAAGAGAAAAGCATACAACAGAGTGCCGATAATAAACATTAAACATAATGCATGGGAAACAAGATTTACATACTTAGAAAAAAAGGAAATAATATCTTTTATGAAACACAAAACGCACTAAACCCAGAGAAATATACTAACAAAAAAAAGCGCCAAGCAAGACAATCGTGAAAAAACAAAACTCAACGAACGACGCAGAAAAAAACACAATTTAGAATAAACCCAATGTTCATGATAGAACAATGGAGATAATAAAAGGAAATGGCACAGATTAATAAGACCAAAACATATTGAATGCAAATAAGACAGTCCCAGGTAAGAAGATTAAGTGGTCCAACAACAAAAACTACCTGAAAAGACCTAAAAAAAAGAGCGAAAAAGCACTAATGTGAAAAAATAAAAAAAGTGCAGTGGACTACACATCAGAAAGACACTTTTTGAAAAATACTTCAGAAGATAGAAAAAAAATAAGTTCGAAAGAACACAACATAGATAAAACACAAAAAGACTCTGATATCACGAGGCAGATACCTCTAAAAAAAAAATCAAAAGAGTTGTCTACTGACAAAACTCAATGAACTTTCGAACTAAAAGAAATGACAGAGACATCTAGAACGCGCTAAAAAGTTTCTAGACACATGTAAGTACGCATTAAAATACCTATATTAATTGTAATAAGAAAAACATAAATGACGGAAAGACTCATTTTCCGATATAAAAGATAGTCACATTAACCATCGTCAAGATATTATAACTATCGACCGAAGTCCAATCTAAACATTAAAAAAATAAATGTTAACGAAAAATAAATGTCGAAAAATAACAGAAAAATGTTCGTGAAAAAAAATTAATAACACAAAATTAACAAGGAAAGAAGATACAAAGTGAAATAAATAGAAAAGAAATGGTAAGCCAAAAAAGAAATAGAAAATCGACACCCATCAGGGAAAATTACGTGATTGTTTGCTTAAAAATAAAAAAATAAAAAGACTATAAATAAAACATAAAAACAGGAAGATTAATTTCACCAGAGTGAAAAAATAATGATACGAGATTAATGAAAATTTATAAATATTATCCGACCGAGATTTCAAATTAATAATGATCAAAAAAGCAGACAAACACTCCACAAAATCACTTTAAAGACAAGAATCAATTTCCTATACAGAATAAAGAAAATTAGGCAACCGCTCTTAATACCTAAAGTTATAAAAAATAAAAAACAAATAAAAAGAATTACAAGGAACGTTTTTAAACAAAATTGGACAACAAGGAGGATTTGATTTTTAAGTATGAAGATTAAACAAAAGAGAAAAATGAAGAAACTAAAACAAAAAACTGATAGTTACAGAAATTCAGCTAGTGAGTCATAAAAAAAAAAAAACATTCAAACAAGTGAACGATATCGTGAACAGATCAGAAATCATACAGCAAGAATAATGATCAATACAAAAACAAGATTCAAGAGGAGAATAAACTTGAAATACGCTCAAAATGCGACGACACTCTCCAAAAGAAAAAGAATATTGACATTACATGTATACTTTAGGTAATGCTTGTGTACTAAATAATTTAATCACATATTTTACAGTAATGGTCATATGGACAGCACAAAATAAAAAAAGCCTCAAGGCACGTAGGATGTGATGGTAAGCAGTGCTCGCGCCTACCACACCAAGTAGACCCATAGGGAAGTATCACAATCACACCAGGCAACAACATACATACAAATTATATAGAATAAAAGATTAATTCACTCAATAGAAGAAAATTATTCCTAAGACAAGGAACGAGAGCTCAGCCCACTCGGCACTAAGTTCCGGTCAAGAGTGCACAAGAATTCCAGAGTAGTAGTTTCGTGCCAATAAAATTGAAGATCTGAAAACTCCATAAAAAACTGACCATTGCAAAATGCCTAGCAACAACGTACGATATCTAAAAAAAAAAAAAGTTCAGTAAAAACCAACAACCAAAGAATCGGAGCAAACACTTTTTTTTGTTCATGTAATAAAATATGACTACTAATTAAACGGTCAATTACAGTAAAGAGAAGTTGCGTATGGATAAAATATGGAACAAGAAAATTTCCGTTGAATTGACCCGTATTTCGTGCTGATTTTACACAGTCTTTTTCCATTTTATGGTGTAAATACTAAAACCAAATAAACAATATCAGAAAAAAATACCAAGTGACATTTTTCATGAACATAATATCTCTTAAATTCAGCCACACTAGTAAATCTATAGCTAAATGATTTATTAAGTTTTCACGGTAAAAGTGATAAGAACAGTGGATGCTGCTAAATAAAGCGAACTCCTATTAAAAAATATCGGAAGAAGGTGTCAAAAGAAATGCATTTTGATCCTCAAGTATACAAAAAGATTCTGTGGACAAGAACAAAATTGCAACAACCATAATATACAAAAATTTCACAACAATATCTAGGGGAGGAAGGTTAACATTGTTTCGTTTCCATAGACCAATATCGGGTTAATATTTGTCGAGTAATGAAATATTCTGAAAAAATTGTAACACATTGTTGCAGACAATTCTTTTTCTATTCAACATATTTTCATAAAATTTGTCAACAAGAAACAACACAGGTGGACATCAAATATCGAATTATTCACATAACGATGATCTCGCAAAATTGTCAAAAATTTCGTCGGAGAAAAGACCTATTTGTGATTGTATTCAATAGGTTCAGAAAAAGAAGAAACTTATTCATCTGGTGATCGCTAATTCATCCGTGCAGAACAACAATAACGTTTCAACTTAGTGTAGAGTGATATACCGTGCTCTATTTATACTCAGCGTTGCTTTTCCTACAGAGTACTATTAACTTGATTGGATTAAACCAGGTTATGGTGGTTAGTACTGTGGGCTGAGGGTATCAATCCATCTGCAGATAGATATAGGACTTCCATACTATCAAAAAATAGATCAGTATCGAAACAAAACAGAAATCATTGGGCCACATGATCGTATCCTTTCGCCAGTATCACGTTCCAGTCTCAATCCGTTAACACGTAACCTTGAGTAAGATTTTGGAGATATCTTGAATGAAATTTTGGCATGATAAGGTTCCCTGGGACACAATCACACCCTCATATCTGCTATATCAAAAACTGAACGATATCAGACTATAACCAGCGCCCACTTTTTTCCTGTACATATCACAATTTAGAAAAAGCCAAAAAGTGTCGACATAAATTCATATACCAAAGACAGGATAAAAAGCGATGACACTCGGTGGAAACGCATAGAATAGAAAATTAGTAAAAATATTGGACAATGAGGACGTGAGCACCAGTGCACCAACTTCTTACAACAATGAAGGTGTATTTATCACAAGTTTTCCAAGACTGAGTCATTTGGAATCAGTACGTTCGAAGGATATCATGATGAAACATATTGGCATGTGAACGTTACCTTCTATTACTATATGACTGCTAACATAAACATTATGCAAAATCGGAGAATGACCGCACCACGCTCACTTCAACAAAAAAAAAATATCTAAGTAAAATTTTAACAAAAAAATTGAAGATCTTTACGAGTAATAAGACACAGTAGACAGATTAGTGTCAACATTCAACTCCAGTAATGATATGGGCAAAAATCAAAATACAAGCAACACTACAAGAAATTGCAAAATTGGCGTGAGCCTTCCGCCCTTTTTTCATTTAATTGTCCTGCAGAATACTTTTAATGTGCCATAAAAGGTCGAAACAAACAATTTATTACGCATCCTTGAGAAAGGAGCATACTTCAATGAGATAACTGTTTTCTGTGAACAATGGCGAAATCGGTTGAAGGCCAAACGCCCATTTTTTTATACACAGTGCGACTAAACGTGTATGTCCTGTGCACGTCTTGCGGCTCTTTAACAATCACGAATACTATGAAGACAAAACAATCGATTATATCTGTTACTAACTCAGTAATCACAAGATACTTAATCTGCAAACTCACTTTTATCTTGGAATATGACAAAAATGGTGGTCGAAATCCGTACATATGACCCACTCCCACATTTCGATATCGAAAATTTCGTAAAAAATTAAAAAGTGACAAAATATCTATAACAAAATAACGAAACAAAGGGTAGAAACAATGGTAAAATTGTATTGGCTCAATATTGACTCAAAAATATAAACAAAAAATAAATGTAAAGTGCGCGAATAAGCACCTCCGAAGAAAAGAATCTAAGAGCCAGAGTAATTCTCTTCCAAGTTTCGTCTGGTTGCTCTTCTTTGAATTTTCCCTACAATTTGCCGGGACGGGTACCTCCATGTTTTTATGCCGGCTACCGACGGTGCCATCTGCAGGCAGATAGACAGGTATTCACTATGAGACTTAATTCATAGGCAGTAAATACAACACCGAAGCGCAGTTGTCCAAAACACTGCCGTGATAAGCTGGCGACACCGCTTAGAAAACACTTTTTCTACTCTAATTTACATAACCTTAATTATCTACACAAACAGTGTTGATGTTTGCTTATGACCCGCGGGGTTACGAAACCCAAGTGCATAACGGATGTGTAGGCGGAGCACGCATACATCACCCCACGGTGGCCCAGCCGATAATGGACGCAAAATATAAACTTTTAGAAAACAAAACTTGGTGAAAAATGGGTGTGATCACCTACCATACCGTTAAGTCAGCATAAAATGAAAAGATTTTACCAAGATCTCAGAATCAATAAGACCTTGTGGAAATCTTGTAGACAGGAAATAACCTGTTCGTGAGTATTACATAATATTAAATAAATTAGACGGTACCCGACGATGAGTCTGGAATCAACCATGGTCCACATTATTGTCGATATCATCGAAAACGACCTTCACATATAACACATAAGGTGCCACTCCCGTTTTAAAACCCATTCATTATTAATACCTTTCATTTGTTACACATGTCATACACACACACAACATTCCAGGTTTACCCTCGGTCATTTCCCTACATGGTTATTTTCCTTATGTTGGCCACATAGCTCTCAACTGAGTATGTAATGTTCGTTACAAACCCTCAACTTACACACTTCCTTACTTGTTTGCTGTAAAATTTTGCTATCACAAATTACTTTTTTAAAACAAAAATATTTCAAGTGACATTTGATAATCACAAAGCGTGCATTAAATGTTAAATGGGCGCCCACTTGTATGTCAATTATTTATTTTCATTCATACAGACATTCCCAGCCATTGATCTTTGTTATCAAATAATTCACATACATAAAAAAAAATACATTCTTTAGATAAGATTTGATTAACAATTAATACCTTTTATATGCTAACAAACATATCTTACATCTTTATAATGTGACACAAAGAACATTCTTACATGAAAAGGTTGACTTATGACTAAAAAAAAAAACAAGCTGTTAAAAGCTGGATGTATCGCAATTTCTTTTTTGTCAAGCTCATACGCCACCTCCATAAGCGCGGTCACAGTAAATGAAATGTAAGTTAACAACAAAGCTTTTATATATTTATGTATCGTCATAACAGATTTCTAAGTGTTAAACGAATCGTAAAAATGTATAAGCCTTTTGTGCCTAATCGTCTAAAATTTTGAATTAGATCTGAATTACATATATAATGGATCGCATCCAAAATTGGACTGTATCAGACTGTTTTTATTATAACTCGTTGTTAATGTGTGTACTATTTCTTTCAAGCCTAACACTATGGCACAAATAACACAGTAAGAAGAAAGGCTAAGTTCGGGTGTAACCGAACACATTACGAACTGCGTCAGCTTCCATTTACAGCTTAGCAAAAGCTTTAGATAAAATTACCTTCTTATTAAAAGATCAATAACATACAAATTTTCATCAATTATTCTCCTATTAAATGAATAATCGTTTTTTCTGTTTTCGGAATGTTCGATATCGAACATCAGTGGAGCGTAGTTATAGTCCGAATTTCGGTTCATTTTAAAATAAGTGCGAATCTGAAGACTGAGTTGCCAAGGAAACCTACATATCAGGATTAATCATTAAGCAATACACCTCAAAATTAGTCACAGTTCATGTGTGTTTACTGACGGGATGACAATAATGGCTAAAATTAATTTCCTTTTTTCACCACACAGATCCAATTTGAATATACAGAAGTCTATATTCTAATCTCGATTATTTATGACCGTTCCATCGGGTGCCGTTATGTGAACACAAGATTAATATACGTCTGTGAGCTCGACTCAGACTAGAGATATAAAAACTGTATACTTATACGCTACTACATACATAAGAAAATATGTGAACAAATTTGTGTATAAGAAAATGATCTAGTTTTTGGATCAATTCCCAAGACTGTCCGTAATTCAATAAGCCAAATTTTAACAGACAATTGAGTTGTATACTTCCAATGAGTTTCCAAAATTAAAAAATATAATCTATGTCTCGCATAGTTCGTCCATTTCATGTAGACGAAGTAACCCTTTAGACTTAAGGTTTAGAAGAGTTTGTAATAATTGCCAAATCAATATAGCTCTTAACAATGAGACGCGTAAAAAAAACCCGACAGATGATATAATTATATGCACCACACACAACAGTTGACGGCCCTCATAGATCTGGTGAAAGATTTTAAAGTAAGTAGGGCGGTGGAATTTTTTGGTATTAATCTTGCAATCATTACATAGCCTGTCAAATAATGCCCTCATTGCAAAAAATCGACGTGATGCGAACAAATCTAACATACGAGTCTACAACAAAGCTACATCATCATATACATGATACATTATTTGCAATACAGAGTAAATGGCATAACGGAACAGTACTTCATAACTATACAATATTCACATAATAGTTTTTGCTAACCAAGTCAAATTCGTATAAATTTAGGTGCTAAAATATTGTATCAATCTGATGAGTGTTAAGAAGTTTTTTAACACCAGTATTTTCCTTACATCTCCTTCATCCCCTATCCCTTTTCCTTAACCATTTAATTTCACACTCCTTCCTCTGACCTTTCAACTTTCTCTGCATCTACTTTCCTCCCTCTCGGATCGTTTTTTATCCCAATCACTTCTTTTCCAAATCCAACTACTGATCCTCACATCTCTTTATCTTCGTCTACAACTTTAATCTCTTTCATCTCCTCCCTTTTCTCTTACTCTTTTACACGGTCTTCTACATTCTTCGTACATCCCTTATCCTCAGTTCCAGCCCAAAGCCGACGTCATGCTCTGCCCCAGTCCCAAGTAGCCGGAGGCGGGGGGGCCCATCCCAGTCCAATCCCAATTCCAGCAGCCCCAGTCCGTCCGTGTCCCATCCCCATTTCCAGTCTCAGTCCTAAGTACCGGTCTCAGTTCTCAGCTCAGTCTAAGTCTCAGTCCTCAGTCCTCAAGTCACTACATACTCGGCTCCAGTCTACAATCCCAAAGTCCCCAAGATACGCAGTATCCGTCCCAGTCCCAGCCCATTCCCAGTCCAAGCCCCCAGTATCCATCCCAGTCCCAGTCCCAACTCATCCAGGCCCAGTCCCAGTCCGATTCCCAGCCATCCAAACCCAATACCCATCCCACTCATCAAATACTCCATAATCCAGAGTCCCAGTCCCAACCCCAGTTTTCCAGCCACAGTCCAAGCAGCATCCCAGAAACAAAATTTGATACATGTACACCGAGCTTATAGTATAGATTGTTTTTTTCGGCAAACGTGCTTTAAGTATTTAAAAAAACAAATTTGGATTTCCGTCAAGTACAATGCAATGAAAAAAGAAAAAAAAACTTGTTTAATAACTCATATTTTGAGCAGAGCTCACAGAGTATATTAACTTTGGTGGATAACAGTTTAGTTAGTAACAGGTATAAAGAATCGAGAGAGATATAAATACTTCCATATTTCAAAAAATCATCAGTATCGAAAAAAAATTTGAATGAACCATGTCCAGTTCCAGAACCGATCTCCGTCTGTCCGTTAACAGACGATAAACTTAAGTAAATTATTAGATGTACCATAGATGACATTTACGGTATGTAGGGTTTCCTGTGGAGTACCTCATCTCAGATCGACTATTATAAAATGAAACGATAATTGGATGATACCCACTGCCCAAATTTTCTATTATAGAAAATTTCTGAAAAACAAAAAAAAATATGCTATCAATATCATTGACCAAAAGTCGGATAACGACGATGAAACTTGGTAGGATGTGAATTGACCTTAAATGACACAAAATAGAAAATTATTAAAAAATTTTGGACATGAGCGTAGGCACGCACCCAATTTTTAAACCGAAGGATAAATTTACAATTTTGCAAGCTGTAATTAGCGTCGTTGAAAGATATCATAAATGAAACTTTGGCAAGCGACCACGTTACTCCTATTACTATATGTAATGACTTAATAAAAATTACCAACTACTCCGTGTAGAGCGAAACCACGCCCACTTTAAAAAAAAAAATTATTTTTTAAGCGAATCCAAATTTTAATTAAACAAAAAAATTTAAATTTTTATAGTATACATAGTAAAAGTTATGAAATGGATCAACACAATATCAACTCCAGTAAGTGACTAGTGCAACACAAAATACAACAATACAATTCATTTATGTCACCAGGATCTTTTAATGCCAATAAATTCGAACAAAAATTATACCAATCCTTGTAAATTTGGTAGGGCATTAATGTCTAGGAAACATCGTTAACTCTTTTATTCTGACGTAAAGGTGCGAAATCGGTTGTAGTCGCGCCCAGTTATTATATAACACAGGTCGACCGTCTAGTCCTTCCGCTCGGCCGTAATAAAACTATACTTGAAAGCCAAAGATCGATATATCTTTACTAAACTCAGTTCAACATGACTATATCTGAACTCACTTTGTAATAAATAAAAAATGGACATATAAAGAAAAAAATGGCCGAAATCTGGACTATATGACCCACGATCTAAGCACCGCTTATTTTCGATATGCGAAAATTACGACAAATAGAAAAAAATAGCATAAATTACTATACCAAATACGAAAAAAAGAGAGAAAACTTGGATTGGTTTGTTAACAGCAAATTAACTTTAGAAAATAACTGTGTAAAATGGGTGTGACACTACCAATATATAAAGATATAAATAATCAATTAAGGCGTACCGCGATAGGATTGATTTTCTGGTCACCACTGGTCCACAATATATTTTTCATCGATCATCATCGAAAATCGCTTCACATATCAACTACACAATAGGAAAAACCACTCCCTTTGACAGACTCGTCATTAATACCTATTAATTTTGATACCCATATACGTCACAAACACTTACAAGTACACCACCCCTGGTCCACCTTTATGAATGATAGATCGTCGAAATGGCGTCCACCTATAGACTATAGAGCCCACTCCCCTCTTTACACTACTCATTAACACCTGTCATTTGATCCACAATAAGTACGTACAAACATTCTAGAGTCAAACCCCTTGATCCACCTTTATCGAACGAATATTCAGAACAGGTGTCCACCTATAAGAACTCAAGGTCCACGCCCTTTTAAAATACTCTCTGTAACACCTGTCATTTGATACACCCCTATGGTTAACACACAAGATTCTAGAGTCACCCTGTTCCACCTTATATGGCGATATCCGCCTAAATGGCTGTCCACCTATAGAAATATGGGCCCACTCCTTCTTAAAAATGTACTTTAATATCTTCCATTTGACACACCAATGTCATACAAAACACATTCCAGGGTTATCCCCATCAGTGTTTAATTTTCCTACACATAGGGAGAATTTTCTCTTATTTTAGTGTCTCTATAGCGTCTCAACTAGAGTATGTAAAATGTGTACGATAACAGCCCAAACCAGCCTTTCCTTTATTTATGTTTTTATTTTAAACATACAGGCATATCTCAGCACTATTGGTGAAATAAACAATCTAATATTTTAAAAACAAATGCTACTAGACATTATCAAACGAGTCCCTGCCTGCAAAAATTCACGCTCGATTGGGTTCAACGGAAAAAAGGGTTAAAAAATCGATCGCAAAGTCTATTACACTACAGGCGGACAGACGACACTACGAGACTTTATACTAATATACTTAAAAAATCAAGTCTATGACTGTCACATGAAAATCGCCGATGACACTGTATTATTTTTTTTTTGTTCTCCACTTTCCTGAAAAGTATATATTTGCATTCATATGACAGACATATGTGATACCGCTGTACTATATACCAAATGTGTTACAGGCAATCGACCATGAAATAGAAACTATTCGAATAAGAACCCGGTCCCTGCAATCACCCTCCCAAATATAATTTTTATAATTTTCAATCTCCGGTAAAAACCATACGTCGGTGAATATTAGCAAAAAAAATTATCGAAATCAGTCTCCACCATATCTTTATTTATTGCAGCTTAGGACAATAGCCTGCTTTGAACAAACTATTCTCCTCACGATGAATCGTGTAAACAATAAATTTAGTTTTGTCAATTCCCGTCAAACGAAAATTCCAAATGAACGCACTACCACATATTCCGTGTCCTAAAGATGAGAAGCGGGCCAGAAATTTACATGATAGATACATGGAGTGATAGAATTTGAACTCATATTTGTATTAACGCACACATACATACACACATACTCCCTCGCTAAAAAAAAAAATTTTAAAAAAACAATTACATAGACATTCATAGTGCGCATAATTAGTTATAACTTAACAGCAATATAAGTTAGCTTGACTTATATACAAACATTTACAATATTACCGCTTCCCATTAGTATCATTTATTGAGTATTTAGGTTTATTTATCATAGCATCTGGCATGAAAGATGCGAATATCCTAAATTAAAACAGTTTAGAACAAACATTCAATGTATGCCAAATAATGAATCGCTAACACAACACATGAGAAGGCCAATTAACCCCAATCGATAAGAAAATAGGAAGGAGGAACTGTACCCATAATGTGTAATTTAAATAATAAGCCGTGTGTTTTTTAACACTCGCAAGTATAAGATTTCGTATTGCGCGATTGAGTGTAACAAACGCCTATCTTCAGCTTAGATAATGCTTACAGTGACGACAACCATCTAGACGGCTGTGGTAAAAAACAACTAGCTACAGCACACAGGGTTATAAGCGCGTGAAAGCGAGACGACAACAGCGTCTGCTGGCCATAAGGGTTATACATATAGCTGAATCAGATTGGCGCAATAGAATTGTGGAACTAACACATATAAGTACATAATAATTAGTGTACATGGAATGAAACAAAGACACATATTATCCAGTTAACATCTGAGGATAATGCGTATAGTGTCATAATTTAGTAGGACAAAATTTATGCTCAGCAATTTCAGAGGGTATGTATTTATAGTTAATGTACTCTTAGCAGTCATAATAAAAGTTTAAGCGTAAAACGATATACCGTGTTAAAAAAACCAACACGGCGAATAATAAAAACGTAACATTCTTCATATATAATAATTAAGCCCAGGGTGACCTCATTGTGAAGATGCTTCAATTTAACTTGAAAGAGTATAAAATCCTGCATTAATACCGCACTATTTATCCACAGACTAGCGCATTAAACGCGGGTAATAATTCATAAATTCATGTCCCATCGCTGTTACTTTCAAATAACACTTTTAACATTGTGATGATCCTACGCAATGCCCATTACCCCGCTTTACTGACCTTTTGTACACATTCCTCAAGTGGTAAGTAGTAGTTGGTTTTGAAATAGCCGCAGCCTTTTATAAATTAAATTGTAACTACTTCGCTCATACTTGAGCGATGTGGTACAAATTGTGGCTAGAAGTATATTGTACTCGCTACTGCATACCATATACCCTGCAAAAATTGCGTACGTAACTACATGCAATACAATGTATGAAGCGTACTCGCTATGGACCAAAGCGAGTTCATACCAAAATTAACCACAATTCATACAAATAAATAACTTCCAGCTTAACCATTCGCGAATTTCCTAGAGAACTGGGAGCATATACTCTAGTCTCCGCATTACAATAGAGTAATCCATGGAGTAAAACACCACAGTCCCAATAAACATCTGTAAGTGAATTGCAAATGCGTGTAAAAACAGAGACAATGATCGCTTACAAGTATGTTCGTAAGGAAACAACATGAGTTGGTTCAGTGCTATGACAATTACAGTAGGAGCATAATAGGGTAAGTAAATACCAGTTTGACCATCATGATCCGATACGATTTTTGCGGAGACGGTCTAAAAGAATCCGGAGCAGATCATTATAACCTGTAGATGCCAACATAATGTCACGTTTTTGCGTGAACTGTCTCACATTTTTTGCGGTTATTTTTCGTTTCTTGAATACGTCTGTATTTTTATACATACATCCAAGCCATGTCTCTTATCGAAATAATGTGAAACCATAACAAAACTCAATTGAATAGTAAATAAGCTTTTGCGAGGTTTATGCTGCTTGCCCATCGCCTTAATTAATTAGCGATTAATGATAAAATCAAATCAAGAAATGCAAAATTATTCAGTACAAGTCCGGGCGTGTGAGTCGTCTCTAAACCTCATATAGCATATGTACAGTCCATATGACATTGACAATATGATTTATTTTTGATTACACAATAATTCTCGGATTTCATAGTATTGTTTTCAATATTGAAAAAGTGAGCGTGATTATATGATTTTTGTTCAAGTTATCATGTTAACAGTACTGCACGGTAGAATAGAAGTGAATACTGTGGTATAAAAAGTAGTAGGTCGTGGTGTGACTTTTAACTGTTTCCGTGCGCCTATTTTTAACAACAAACACGATAATGTCCAAATAGATAAAAGCCTTTTGATCCGAATTTCTTTCAAGTTTTGTATCGATTTAGTTCACTAAAAAATATTATAGACGTTAACTAAAACGATAGGTAGGACGCCATTTATGGATATCGCCATAAAGGTGGCACCCAGGGAGCAGACTCAAGACTATTGTTATGCGATACGATAACTCTGGATGTCAAATTAAAGGTTATTTAATGGGAGGATTTTAAAAGGAGAGATGGTGGTCATTGATATATGAGAAGGTGTTTTCGATATCGACCAAATGTGGACCAAGGTTGACCCAGAACATCATCCTGTTTGGATCCAGCCAATTTATTTAATAGTGGAGAAATACCAACAAACAGTAAGTCCCTGCCACAAGATTTCAAGTAGGTTTTATAATTTCGCCCTGCAATAACTTTTTCATTTCTTCTCTTAGATATGTGTTAATAGTCACAGAAACCCATTTTACAAAGTTTTATTTCTAAAATTATATTTTGCGTCA